>BDIU01000512.1:0-37415 GCA_002118135.1 Trebouxia sp. TZW2008
GACAATTTATTGCATGCTTATTTTAGTTTAGGTATGATTTGCATTGATTCATTGTTGATATTGTCTGTTGACCCCTCCATAAACTGGGTTGGAGGTCAAGCCTTGGCAGGGTCTTAGTCAGCGGGTCTTTCAGGTCACGAAGGGAGATTTGAACCCTTGCGAAATTTGGCACAACAGAAGCAGACTCTCATCTACGCAAGTGACGTTCGACACGGACGAACGGCTCGCATCTCGTGCTGTGGGCAGGCGTTTTCCCTGTCGATGCCGTTAGGTTCGTGCTACTGCCAACCAGGTACTGGTCTTAGCACAGACTGACTTGCCTAGTGCAAACTTCAAGCCTTTCTGACCCGAACGACGCTCCTACCTTGCACGTTGTGAACCAAGAACCAAGTTTGCAAGTTGGGTATTGCACTTCACGGCATAGTGCTGAAGTTATGCTACGTCCTACCAAAACCTGCCTTTGTAGTGAAGCTTCAAGACCATTGTATTTGACAGTGAGCTCCTATCCTTGCCTGACTTCACTGTTTTATGCGTCTGCCATGCAGTTGCCCCCAATCACAAACGTGCAGATGGTCAAAAGACCAACTGGCGTTGATGAAGCCATCAACTTTATCTGGAATCAGCCAGACACAGTCCTGCAGTCCTCAGAGAAGCAAAGGCTCAGTGCTGCTTTGGCAAAGGAAACAGATGTAGTGGCTAGGAGGTACTTTCTTGCTCCACTTCCGGAGCAATGGGTGGGCACTCTCAAGGAATTGCTTGCACCAACAGGTATTTTTGCAGTGTGTGGTAAACTTTGGCTACATTTGTGTTTCCAAGAAGAGGAGCACAACGTCAGTAACCGCCCTTTGTTTGGCAGTGTCAAGATCATGCCACAAAGCTTTTGCTGCAGGCATTTGACCTGCAGGCACCATCCACCTTTTTGCCATTGTTGTTGCATGTTCAAGCCTAGCCACCACCAGCACATGAGATGTTCATGCCAGGCTTGCAGAGTTTGGATGGCAGCTCCTGTGCAATTGGTCATCAATGGCTTGAACATGATGCCTGTTCAGTGCACCTTCACCCGCCTGTTCGCTTTTTGAGACTTTGTTTTTGAAGCAGATGATGGCTTGACATCACTGGACGAACTTCTTCAGCACCCGCTGCCCTTGGCGGATGTGACCATCACTTGGCTGTGCACCTTGATTGATGTTTTAGACAGCAGAAAACCCTGCATGCATTGTGAGAGCAACATCACAATGCCCTCTTTGCCTTATGTTTTGCTTCAGGGCATGTCTACGCGTGACACAATGATGCTCTACCTTGCAGGCGGCACAGACAGAGGACTGCCATCCCTGCAAAGGTTGCCTGACCATCCAAGTAGATTGCATCCCTAACACAATACATACAGTAGTCAATGGACACGGCACATACATATTGCATACAAGTAGATACAATACATACATAGCATGAACACTTAGTTGGGTGATGGGTGTGAGGTTCAGTGTTGACTAGTGAGCAGTCGCCTTGCACCCTTCCTTTGCAAAATTTGCAGACTCCAGCAGCACCCCTCAGTGTTCTCACTTTGTGCCAATATGGATTGCAGTGGCCGAGCAATGGCAAGCTATCATGGCTGAAGCTGCAGCGCAGCTTGTTGCTGCTTCATCATCAAGCCATGGCGACGCTTTGTCTGACATAGTCAGCCTTGGTGGTTCAGAACCTGACATCAACAGATTACCTCAGGTAGCAGAGGCCCTCAATGTGATCATACAGAAACCCAGTAACACTCCCAGCTCTGGCCAGCCTGCAGCATTCAGCATGGAGTGGCTTTCACCCAAAGAGGATGATAGCATCAACATGCAAAAAGTACTGGCCATCTTACAGAAGCACGTCTGTGATGATAAGAGCGTGGCTGTTAATGCCACCTCAAGGGACATCTTCAACAAAGCATCATTTCCAGCTCATTTCTCTGCCAAGAGAGTGAAGCTGAATTCAACCAAGACAGATTGTTTGATTGTAGCCAAGAGTGTCGAAGAAGTGGCTGTCAAGAACCCAAGAAGCATTTACCATCAGGTGTGTGTGCTCCTGCTCGTAAGAGGTCATGCTCATGGCCACATGTGTGGGTGTATCATAACAGAGTTGCAAGTCTTGAGTGTTGCATTACCTGGCTGAGTGATCAAAGTGCGCTTCTAGCAATGCCAGCTAGTAAATGGTTTGCCTGTCCGCAGCTGTTTGGGTTGGTTGAGGTCAAGAAGCCAGAAGCATACAAGAGCAATCTGGACAGATGGCGTGCTCAGGCTTCTGGCCAATTTCTTGGCATCAACTACATTGTTTTCCGTTGCATGGCGCAGCAACCAATTGGTGCAGGCATTCCAGTGTTGCTGACCTCTTTCAAAGACGGTCAAGCAATACTGTTCATTGGCACAGCAGGTCAAGAGCAAGATAGCATCTCTGAAATTTCTTTTGATTCAGCAAGGGACGCTGTTGAGCTTTTCAGGGTTGGCATTGTAGCCAGGCAGGCAGCATCCATACGACAGATCAGTTTGTCAGATCCGACCACCGAATTGTTTGGCTCACCTGCCCCCAACAGAAGGGACCAGCTCAGACCAGTTGCTGAGCCTGCTCACCCAGGAGATCCAAACATCCTTGGACCTCCTCAGCTAAGCATGCGTGCTCGATTTGACTTGGCGCAAGCAGATTATGCTGCAGCCATGCAAGCAGTGCTGGGGTCATCCAGCTCCCCCACCTCAGATCCTGAACTGGCAAACCTTGCAACTTGGCTCCCATACCTCGACAATGTCATGTTGACCTTGTCAGGAGGGACACAGCATCTGCCAACAGAACTGCATGAGATCATGCAAGAAGAGATCATCAGGCGGCGTGGACCCCCTCCCTTCGTGTATCAATGAATGTTCTGTTGGTGGAACATTAGCCAAGCTGATGACTTTTTTAGAAGTCTATACTCTCTATATACACCCTCTATTTTGAATGTGAAGTTGCAGATAGCCAAGGAATATAGTTTCCTGTTTACCTTTGCTCATGTTAGCTCAGGCTGACTATGACGGGTGTGTATCACATGTGTATCAAATGAGAGTGTACTTTGGGTCTTGCTTGTAAACATGATCTATAAGGGGTGCCTACCTAGGCCTACCTATGTTCACAGGGTGCACATGTTGTTGTACCTTCTTGAGGTCCTCCGCCATGCTTGTAGTGGATGTGGTCTGTAAATCACTTGCCTCTTGCAGAGCTCTTTACTATCAGCTTTGTCTTGTTGTTTTTACTGCGTGAGCCCATATGCATGACAACACTGCTCAGTCAAAGGCACCAAGCAAGTGGTCCGCACTGTTTTAACATATTGTGTGACATGTGATTGGTGTCTTGAAGGTGGCATAAGAAGTGATGTAGATATGGCAAAGATGAGGCAGCTTCTGCATGAGACCACTGATATCAAACTTTGGCATGAGGAGCGAAAGGCAAGCAATATCCAAACCATTTTTGGCCTACACAAATCCTGTTGCATGGCAGGATGCAAAGTGTTTGCATCTTGCACGTGGTGACTTACACTAGTGCTGCCTTTGTAGGCTGGTGCATACAACGTTAACGTTGTCACCCTTGCTCGCCTATGGCTGGAAGGCTTGGTGCATGGCTATGAACGTGTACATGATGATGGATAATCGCAGGGATGGCCACTGGCTCTATTTGGTCGTCTGGCCTGTGGCTTGGTCATTGGAACTGTAAATGTCTTCCAGCCTCAGTAGTACTAGTGAGAGTGAATCGCCTGGGATTTGCTGTTCTTGGATCGTCTCTGGTCTGTGCTATCCTAGGGGGGACTTGTTAGCCCTACATTTCCAGCGGAACTCTTGCAAGTCTGACTGCTTGTTTGATCACTATGCAGCTAGTTGGACGCCTCACCTTGTTGGACGCCTCACGGTGAGGCGTCCAAATTTCCTGGAGGTCAAAATGTGTGAAGAGTCGATTTAGGGTCCACGACTGAATCGGCAAGCAGAAGCGCTCCGAGCTCGTCTCAACTCGCAGTTCTGCACCTTCAGTCACGGTTTGGTCGATGATCGTGTCGCATTGCAACTGATTTCTTCTTTGTCTTGATGCAAGCCTCCTCTCGGGGCTGACTGAAAACCGTCGCGAAAAGTTCTTCAGATTCTTTGGGCGCACGGCATGTTACGCATTGTGCATAATGAATAAGGAAGTGAACTCCGCCACCAGCTCAAGCTTCAGCCTTGTAGACAACATAGCAAGTTGGAAGCCTGCATTCACAACTGGTCACAAAGCTTGGTGTAACAACTCTGTAGGGCTGCAAAATTGAAAGGCCACCTTGCAGTGCTGTCAAGTACAAGCAAACCTGTGCACACAGCTGAGCTCCTTGCTGAGATCTGATGGCTGAAGCAGAGCCATCAGATCTCAGCACCAGCTACAACAGCGCCTAATGCAAGGCTGTCAGGTGGCAAACGCAAGAAGGTCCCAGGCAGCAGCAGCCACAGTTGGGACTCATACTTGCACAAAGTGCTGCAAGACAATCATCCAGGTGTGAAGATCACCAAGGAAGCTATGCAGGTGTGGGCTGAAGCCCTTGATGCATGGTTACACCAGCTTGTCCAGGAAATAGTGCAAGAGCATACTTCACAGGCTCTGACTCCAGCAAATGTCCAAGCATCCCTACAGGTGTTGTTGGCAAGAGGTGACACATCCAAAGAGAATTTAGCCTTTACAGAATTAGTTGCCAAGCATTCCAATACAGGCTCTTGGTTGATGTTCATGCAATTCACTTGCACCTGAATATGCCCGCATGACTGCTTGTTTGACTGTAGACAGCTGCCTCTTGCAGTTCCTTTATTAGTACTGCTCTTGTCTGAGACTCAGACAAGAGCATCCTCATGTATTGCTACATCGGTTGGCTGCTGCTGTTGTGCTGCGCTGTACAGCCATCACTCTGCTCACATGGCCTGGTGAGTTAACACAGGCTTCAGAAGTTGCAAATCAAGGGAGAAACAGCAACTGTCAAGCAGCAAGAGGGGATCACACTTGTCAGGCAGCATGGAATGTCTAGTCTTTTGGCGACATCAACTGCACACCTTTGTACATAGCAGGCTCCTAGGTGTGCAGCTGCTATACCAAGGGTGAGGTACACCCTGTTTCACCTTGCTGTCACATATATGGCCATAGTCAGGTGCAATACTGCTGAGAGCAATGCATAGACTTGCGTTAGTTATTGTTAAAGTTATTGTGATACTCTGCAGTGATTAGGAGTTGTAGCAAGCATACTGTTGGACCACAAAGAGCAGTTGCCTTCAAGCACCACCTGCACCCTGTATTGTCTTCTCATGGCAGCAACACCTACATGCAACAGCATTGCAGTCAGCACTTTGGGTCAAGCTTGATGAGGTTTCTGCCTGTCACCAAAACTCCAATCTGTGATACGTAACTTCTTTAGGAGCAGCATTGGCAGAAAATGGAACATTTGCAACAGTCAAAACATTGAGCTGTTGGCAAACGGATCCCCCAATTTGTAACAAATACACCCAAAGTGTGTTATATCACTTGCCAATGTCCCTGCTATTTTTCTTGATGCAAATTGTGGCTACTATATATTCACCTCCAGCTGTAGGTGTCTTGCGTTTTTATGTGTGACAAATTTCTGATGCCAGGTCCTCTCTGGCTGCTATTGTAAGTTTGTGAGTTCATTGCCTTTAGATAGCTATGTCTCAACAACATCAGGTTTAGCGGCTGAAACAGCACAGAAGTCATTTTGCAAATCTGCTGAATTTGAGGCATGCCTGTCAGGCAAGTCAGGGCTGGCTTATGCTCAAGTCTGGGGAGGCTTTGGCAAAGCTTCACACAGTTTCCTCTAGCTCTTTGCAACCTCTTGCTCTGCTATATCACCTTGTGATATGGCTTGCTTGAGGGCACACAACCAAGGCTGATGGTACTTGCTGTTGGCATATTTGCTTTCAAAAGCTTGACAGCATTCCATCAGTTTGTCCAGTCCTTGACCTACAGCATGTGCTACAGCATGTTCCACACAGTCTCTTTTGCTCACAGGAACAAGGTCCAGAGCATCAGAGATCTTTTGCACCTTCATGGACAGCTTGGCCATTCTAGGGCCCTCAGGAACAATGAAGCCATCATCTACAGCTGTGCCTTCCTCTGAACCAGACTGTACCAGATCTCGCTCCCCAATTCCAACTGCATACAGGTCAGTGTCCACATCACCTTCCAGAGTCTTCTGTTTGTCCAGCTCTTTTCTCCAGGCCCTAGGCAGCAAAGGCTCAACAAGCATAGCAAGAGCAGGCGTCTTTGCACCTGTGTGTTTCAACTCTTGCAGCAATGTACACATGCAGTGCTGTTGGTATCCTGATGTGTAGCTGGATCTGTGCAGCAGTTTCTGGGCAAAAACTGCACATGTAGCCAGCAAGATTGACAGCGCAGCTTTGTTGATCTCTGCAACAGGGTGTCCTCCTGTGTCAATACCAAGCTTGCCTTGTGGACTTGAACATATGCACAGATATCATACTTGTATACAATCTTGCTCTGGACAGTCCAAGTGGTCCCTGCAGGCTCCTGAGGCTGTGTTTGGTATGATTTCCGAGTCTCTACTTGTTTGTGCAGCTGAACAACCACCCCATCAAGGCAAGAGCAAAGACTGAGAAGCTCATCTTTCTCTTCATTCTCATGGTCCTCTTCAGCACCATGGTCTGTGCTTGTGAGGTTGCCTTCACTGATTCGGCTCAAGACCTGCATTGCCACTCTGGCAGCCCCAAGATTCTGGACAACAAGAGAGCTATCCTGGTGCAGGTAGTACACTCCTGACCTGCCAGTTTTGACGACCCAGCCAGCCAGCTGCCTCTGTGCATCAGATTTGCTAGCACACTGCTGCAGCTGTTTCAATGCAGTCTGCTCAGTCAAGTTCATGGCTCCAAGACTGTGTCAGAGCTCAACCCAGCTACATGTGCACCAGCAGCATCGATTTTGCAGAGTAACATGTCTGCAAAATCGATAACATTTCAGAAAAGGTGCAGCATCAGGAGCTTGCAATCACATCTGACCACTCTCAGCAGATCTGTCTTCCTCAGAGACTTCACTGCTTGAGCCTCAGCCATGGACAACATGTCAGCTTTGGAACAAGCCCTGAACCTTCTCAGTAAGCTCTCAGGAAGCTCAGTAAAGGTGAGCTTGTTGGTCTTGTCCAACACTACAACATCGTCACACCTCCAGAGACAGCGACAAAGGGGCAGCTCATCAAGAGCTTGATGGATGCTGCTGTTGGGCTGCATTGATTTGCTGTTGTTGTCATCAGACCACCTTTTCCAGTATCGCACCATGCAATGGCCTGCTGCACTGCCGGCTGTCAGAGGATGTTTGGACAAACAGGGTCACAGCTTGCACACCTGTGCATAGATTTCACACCTTTGCAGATTATGATTAGAATCTCCCTTGCTTGATTATGCTTTGTTTGCTCACAACAAGCAGGGCTGCTTCATATGGTATGTGAGCACACTACCATGTAGGTCTGAGTTTACTGGCAGACATAGCCTGTTGCAAACTCAACAGGGTGTCAATCACATGTGCTGCTAGCTGTGAGTGAAAGGTGACCACCTCCTTGTTCTCATAGCTGAAGACAGGACCCTTGCCTTGTTGAAAGCCCAGTGCGTCAAGCACATACTGATGCAGTGGAGCCAAGGCCTGATAATAGTGCCCCTTTGTGATGTTCATTTGCACTGTCTTGTCATGCAGGTCAATGATAAGACCTATCATAAAGTGGTACCTTGCACCTGAGTCTGCACTGTGGTACCCTTTCTCACCTGTCAGCCCCATGACCCTTGCTCCATGATGGCATTGCTGCTGTTTGACATACTGCTGGATGAAGACTGCAACTTATTGACCGCGATCTCAGTTGCTGAAGCGCTCATTTTCAGTGTATAGCAGCAAGTCTTATAGCATCTAGAACTGGCACAGCCAAAGTCTGATCAATTTTGTGGCATACACACAAGACATTGCATAGTCACAGACTGAGCTCTGTATCTGGCTAGCTGGCAAGGGTTGTTTAAAGCTGCTCTTAGACAGGGGTGATCATTCTTGTTACAATCGCATGCCAGGCAATAAAAAGGCACATCTGGACAGCTGGCTTAGCCAGGTTAACATTCTGTTTTCTGAGCTGTTGTTGCATGCAGATTCAGCATCAAACCTCAACAGAAATGTCTGAAGCACAGGTACTTGACAAGACTGCATGGGTGTTGCAGGACAGCACCTCAGTCAACAAAGCCATCACAAGTCAAAACAGGCTGGGATATGCTGATAGACTATGGAGTCAGCTCATGTGAGATGTCACAGACATGGCCTCTCTCAAGTGTGCCTCTACTACAATGGCCATGGCTTTGCTTGTCTGAGCATACTGCTGCGCTCATTATTTGTTGGTGGCACACTCAGCACTTACAGATCCAGTTGCCAACCGTCCCAAGACAGACCCTTGTTTGCTGTTCATGTTGTTGATGGAACTGCATGTATGACTGCCTGTTCAGCCGACGGCAGCCATTGCTTACTGTTGCTTCCTGTAACCAAGCCGGTGCTTGCCAGATATCCACCTGTAGGTGTCTTGAGTTTCGGTGCTGTGACACATGTCTGCTGCCAGATTCTCCCTGGCTGCTATTGTTAGTTTGTTCCAATCCATACTATTCAGATAGCTATGTCTCAACAACGTCAGGGTTAGCGGTCTGCCAAACAGCTTTTCCAGCACAGAACAGCACCATTTGCTGAAATTCTTTGCTGTGTACGGTGAGCCGGACTTGGTAGTGAAAAGCCATCTTCTAGGCGACTCAGCCTGCAGAGATGTCCACAACTCCTGGGTCAGATTCATTGGTAGTGTTCTCCGCCAAATCCCAGCAGAGTTTGCAGATTTGAACTCTCTCAGCACTAAAATGGCAGGCTTCTTCCTGTCTGCTGGCAAACACAAAAAGTTGTTTTCCTTCACCATATTCACATCATCCTGTGATATGTTGGCTGCAGACGCAGGGCACTGCAAGAGGGCCACCCGGTTGAGATCGCAGCGCAGTGGTGGAATCATAGTGTAAAAGGCGAGTAGGAGGCATTGACGTGATCCCTTGGCTAGAGCGGTACGTACCTTGATCACCTCTCTGAAGTCAACATAGCCCCGCTGTTGTCTGGCAGAAGGCTCATTTGCTTTTAGCAGTGCCTGCTGCTGAGCTTCAAGCTCTTTGGAAGCCCGTAGCCATATTGTGAGAGCTCGCGGAGACTGATCTTTGACAGCAGGCGTTCGCCTAAGAGCTGCCAACATTGCTGTGACCATGTTCTTCTGCGTGGCAACTTCTGAATATTGCTGTTTGATCCATGGAAGGATTGTCATGGGTTGCATGGCCAGCTCACTTATTGGTTGCCCTAGCTTGGCTGACATGGCCATAAGGCGTTGCGCATAGGTGTGCTTGGAGCTGTCAGACAGCTCAGGGTCTTGTTGTATACCTTGCAAGGCCTTGTCACGTTTAGTCGTGGCTGGGTGATCCATCTGTTGCGTGTGGGGGGGCTTGCAAGGACAGGAGAGAAGATCTCGCAGATCTTCTCCCAGTCCCTCCTTTTGATCCCTTGCAATCCTTTTCCTCGATAAGCAGTTGTATGATGCAGTCAAATTGTTTGACTTGCAAATAATCAAACTCAGTACATTTTACTTGCAAAAGCTGCAATTTGTTTTTGCTTCGAGTCTCTCATAGGGTTTTGTGCATTACAAATCTTTATTTGGTCCAATTTTGTGTGTTGCATTTTTGGTGCCTTTGGAGTCAAATTTGAATGTATGCAATTTGCTTTTACTAATTTGTTTGCATGGCAACTTTGGTTTGCCGGTTGCAAATGAAGGTTTCTGTAACTGGTGTAGTTAAACACAAAATGTCAAAATGTAGGTGTGGCATCGGTCTTTGCAACGTGGATAATGCAGGTGTTTTTGAAGTATTCTTAGGTGCCGGGCTCAAAATTATACAAAAATGAAAGTTGAGTGTCCAATTTACGTCAAACTTTGTGTTTTGCTTTTTGAAATTTGCTGAAGTGCTCAGCTCAAAAAGCGATTATGTCTCATCTAGATTCAGCAACCCAAATGCAAAATCGAAGTCCTGTGAACACATGACCCTACTATGCATTTGGGTTTTTGCCAATCAACCCTCCGGTTGACAAGCAAAAGCCAAGTCGTTTGTCAAGCTGGCAAGAAGCCAGCTTGACAACAGGCGGGCTGGACACCATGCAAGCGGCGTTAGCTACTTGTATGCTGTTCTGCCTTTGTGTCATGCAAAATCGATATTTCAAACTCAGTAGTCTTGGAGTACCGAGTGCGAGCTAACCATGGCAGACCAATCTGAAACAGAAGTTGCTGCTGTTTTTGACCTGCTGAAGATCTCACTCAGCAAGACAGACCCCACTCTAGACAAAAGCAATGCCTGTGTTGAAGGTCCCTTTCAGTTATCATTGATTCAGGACTGTGCAGTGACTGTTTTGCTTGACCAATGCACGATGCAATCTCCACGCTGTCTTGGTTATCATGCCACAGCTAAGGGCTGATCCCGTCAGCACAAAATGCCTGGATTTGCTGACAAAATGACTAATGACTCGTCATTTCTTGCTTTTATGTAACGGGGCGCATGAAAAGGGTATGCTAGCTACGTGTCAGAGAGCCAATTAAGTTTGCCCTGTAACATTTTAGCACAACTGCCACTGACCGGATTGCTCATAAAGCCTGCACCTGAAAAGCTTTCCCAGGCAAGCTTCATGTTGTTGTTATGATGTAGCATGGTGAAATTGGCAACGACCGCATGCAACAAAATTTGATGCTGATCTACCACCTCAGGCATGAGGACTATCATGGCTTGAAAACAGAAAAGTCTACGCCGTCAGGCATCACAGCCAGAGCTTCTGAGGCAGCCCGAGCTTGACATGAGTCATTGATCAGGTGTACATGATATTGTCAAAGTCGCACATGCATGACAAATGACCTGGCAGACAGCAGGGGTCCCTGGCAAATTGGGCGCAGTCTATGATCTGGACAGACTCCAACAGCGAAGCTGGCAGATGTGTCTTGCTTGCATGCTACCCACACCAGGCTTCAATTTAAAGAACAATATAGTGGTGCTGTCATGCCACAATTGCGCTAAACAGGTGCCAAAGGAACTTGAGCCAGCTTCACCATGCAGCACACGCTCCAGCTTATGCTGATTTTGGCTTCTTGCCAATAATTCCAAACGTCAGCCTTCCAAGGATGGCTGCAGCACACGCAGGCTTTGTCAGTTGTTTGTACAAGTCAAGGAGAGCGCCTAGCATGAACCAAAACGCAAAAATACGTCTAACCCATTGGTGCAATTCAGAGGCATCTGATGGATCATGGCACCACTTTGTTGCGCTTGAAGAGCAAACAAATGCAAAACGTGTTTGTGACAATGACACCAAGCAAGTCAGGAACGCTTGTCTGTCAAATTGCTCAATTCATGATGTAAGAGTGCCACGAAGGGCTTTGCTGCCAACATGCTCTGCATACATTGCTGCTGGCAGCCTCTGATGACGCTCTGCAGATATGTTCTTCGGCCAATGAGCAATCTAGAGTGCGAGATTCACGACAAAAGATGGCAGTAGGTCAGGCTGATGCTCACTCTTGAAGATGTCGCTGAGCCTGTTGGACAGGATGAAGAAGGCGTATGGAATTGTTTCAGGCTCAGGGATGGGTCCCCCTATGGCTGCTAGAATGCCAAAAAGGGCTCCCATCTTCTTTGTGTTACCCACACGTCTGTCCATGATGTAGCCTGCAGAGAATTTGGCAAATCAGCAGCCTGAATTTGGCAAATCAGCAGCCCACCAATACGTGTTGCTTTGCAAACTTGCTTGATTAATCACCAGCTGTTTTGGAGCTTGACAGCAGAGGTTACAGCATCAAAAGTTGTTGACTCAACATCTTGACTGCTGCCAACATGGTGTTGCTGCGCAACTGCAGTCAAACTTTGCGGTGAACAAGATGTCCATCATGACTTCAAGCAACACAAAAAATTGGACGGTCAACCTTAGGGCCGTCATTAAATATCACTGTATGCTGAAAAACCCTCAAGGTGGGCTGGACTTAGAAAGTAACACACAGCTCATTATAAAACAAGGAGCGCATGCATGCACTGCATACAGCAACCAGGCTTGCAATGGGTGGTTGGGGGAACTGCACTAGCAGCTTCTGTATGCATCTGCTAGGGTGCTGTCAACTCAGTACTAATTCGACATTGTAATCATGGGTAGCAAACAAGAGAACTCAAAAGCAGAGAATCCTTTCATTCAGGCTTTTTGGACAATGCAGGGAGGCAAGATCTCACCACCAGTGAACGATGTGCATTTGCCTTGCTCATTGAAAGTGTAGGAGAGGCACTCAGGAGCTCCGAGCACCTTCTTGTTGGTGGGCTTGAAGGATTTGCCAAAAAACTTGAGAGGACCAGCATGAGTAGCAGTCACCCTTACTGTAAACCAGACCCTGCATGAAGGCGACATCCTTGAGAGACTTGCAAAGAACCTGAGAAGTGCAACATGAGTGACAGTCACTAGCGTGAACCAACAACTGCATGAACCAACAACTGCATGCATGTTGAAATGAAACTCTTGGAAGACTTGCCAAAGAACTTGAGAGGGACAGGGTGAATGGCAGTCACCCTTACTGTAAACCAGACCCGGCGTGTAGAAGGCATCAAGACAGCTCACTCTGCACCTCACATATGGTCCTAGCCCTCACATCAGTGTTGTAAGGACCTAAACGCCAGCATTGTTGCTGTGACAACACAATGTGGAAGTACACACCGTCAATGCACCAGGGTAGGCTCAGCAACAACACAGACTGAGATACAACAAATGCCAGGATGTCAAATTGAAATGCCTGTCATGGAGACTCAAAGGGTCGCCCAGGCCCTTGAAAAGTCGGTCAATATCGATCCTTTCAAGTTCAAACGCCAATGCACTTTTGCACATTGTCAATGCTATTTCTGCAGATATTTGTGCTTGTCTACCTGTTGGGCTCATAAGGGTCCACACGCCAATGGTAGGGGTGCGAGTTGAGGTTGGGGAATGCCTCTTCTAGATTGAAAGTGCCTGTTGCCTTAATGTATTCCTGCAATTGAAACAGAGCAAAACTGCTGCAATTGATTCAGAATGAAGGGACAGACCATCTGCATGTCATGCAGAAAACGTTTGAAGCAGTGGCCACTGGGAGAACCAGTATGCAGGATAAGCAAGATGCCGGGGGTGTAAGTTTCCTCACCTGCTTGCTCAGAGAGACAATTGGGAATTCAAATCTAAAGTCGTCTGTCAAGGCATTAGGATCCTTCTGGCCCGAGTCTTTGGAAAACAGCTGCTTTGCAAGACTAATCAGCTTCTCCTCCCCGAGGGAAAAGTTCTGCACGAGCAGCGCACTTCTGTCGCCGTTCCGTCGACGAAAACTCGAGATGCATTTCTCGCAAGCAAACCATTCAAGGAACCCCAAAGCACCTACCTGAGGCGTGCCTGGCAGCGTCGCTACTGGCACTTCTGCAGTCATGCCGCTATGCGACCTGCTGTCAACCGAACCTGCAGCAAGGTACGGAGCAGAGATCGGCAAGGTTTTGTTGTACAAGCAGGACCTGATGCTGAACCTCAGTGGCGAACGCACTACGTGCAGCTCATCGTGTGGCCTGTCGAAAGCATGCGAAAGTGCAATGATCACTCAAGGCGCTTAGGAAGCAACAAGCGGGGTCAGCCATGCGCGCTGACCTGGATGGCTTGTGGCAATGGCTGACACGCCAAGCTGACGTAGCGAGCGATGAAGCGGCCTACGCAAAAAGTCCTTGCAGACGAGGGCAGCACTGCTGAATCCTGAAGACAAGCTGGCAGGGGTCGGCCGAGCGCGCGCAACTGCAATGGAAGCCACGGGCCTGCAGATGGACGAAGTCTTGAGCGCAAAAGTCATACACTTGAGGAACTCGTGTTGCGGGATCTGCACGCAGAAAGTGCAGCGAATCGTGGCCATAAGGGCACTGCATCTGAGGGCTTCAAAATAAACAAAACTTTAATATGCTTAACTGGCAGACGAATCGGCGCGATCCTCAGCCAAATCGCAGCTCAAGGAACTGAGTCAAAGCGCTTGCAATGGATATTCAAGCATCAAGACCCAACCGCGTCTGCATAGCTTGATCAGCACAAGCCGCTTGAACTAGACAGACCGCGTGTAGCTGCATCGAGGCAAAAGTCAGCTCCTGATCAGAGCGTCGGTCGCAGCAGTGTATCGTGTTAGGGCAGCTGTGACGGGACTCGATGCAGGCAGCAGGCTGCATTTGGCAGTCTCAAGCTGTGCATGCGCAGCATGCTCGCCATCACTTGCCACGTCCACACTTGCAGCGGCATGGTGCATCCCATAGGCAGATGCAAAGCTTGCGCAGCGCGTCGGGCTCTCGTAAGCCACGACGAGGCAGCGCATGCCGGCAGGTACAGCTTCTTTTTGTCGTTGTTTATCTCCTCAGTGTCAACCCAGCTGCTTGACACGCAGCACATGCCATGCAGAGTGTTGGCAGATGCTGCTGCTCTGCACACGCCCAGTCAGCAGTGCAAGATAGAGAGCAAACAACAAGCAAGCAGCCTGGCCTTGTACTGTCTCCAGGCTCTGAAGGCGCATGGGACCATGCAGCAATCGGCAACCCTGTGGTGAGCTCACACTGCAAGTTGATTACAGGATCCATGCACAACAGCTTGGGATTTTGAGACTTTGACACGTTGGTGCATGCATACATCTTAAAGCATCATAGAGGTCGGACAGACCTACAAGATGGAACCCCTTATCTACCACTGCAAATAGGTTTCTGCAATGTAAAACAGAACTGCTGAATGACATGATACGATGCAGGTGAGGTGCTATTTTGGTGATAACGAGCAGCGTTGGTATATGTGGTATTCTGGCAATAACACGCCAAACAGGCCGCATGAAGCAGTATCACCGGCTTCAGGCTGCACAGGTATCTGCATTGCTGTTCCGCCATAATCTGATTCATACAGTGCGGCATGATCTCTGTCAACCGCCCATTTGGCCAGCTGTCAGCATCAGCTGTTGCTGGGTGTCAAAGAACAGTCAGATGTTGTTGCCAAGAACTCAACTGTACGTTGCGTCCAGTCTAGCGAGTTGATCTTACAATCTAGCAGTTGCAGGATTGGCTAGAGACAGCTGACTGTTTCTGCGTGCGAGCTTGATGCTTAGATCTTTCTGTCAGCTTGCCATGTGTGTGCGTGGCAATGTCAGTTGTTTTCTGCATTCTGGCTTGGGAGCTGCAGTAAATCTCTTCTATAGCTCACCTTTGAAGCATGATCATCACTGCGCACTTCTTCGCTCAGCTTTCCTGAGTTTCATCAAACATGTCCATGCTGTCATCAGACTGCTGTGACATACTGCATGTCTCCTGTTTTTGCAGGGGTAGCGAGGAGCAGCAACAGGGTTGACTGGACTGAGGTCCCTTCAGCTTCTTCAGCGGCCCCTCAATCACTTCATTGGAGTACCCACTAGAAGAATAATAACAAGCTGTTGCATCGTATTTCATGCGTGATCTCGTGCGCAGGCATAGCAAGAAGCAGCAACGGGGTTGACTAGACCAAGGACCCTTCAGCTTCTTCAGCGGCCACTCCATCACTGCAATGGACCGTTCAGTAGAGGAAGAATACCAGGCTGTTACATCGTATTTCACGTGTGATCTTATGTGCAGGGGTAGCGAGAAGCAGCAATGGGGTTGACTGGACCAAGGTCCCTTCAGCTTCTTCAGCGGCCCCTTCAAATACTGCAGAAGAGGATTAGAAGAAAAACAATGTGAAGCTTTTGCAACACAAGTCACATCTGCATTTTGACGCAGGGGTAGCGAGAAGCAGCAATGGGGTTGACTGGACCAAGGTGCCTTCAGCTTCTTCAGCGGCCCCTTCAAATACTGCAGAAGAGGACCAGAAGAAGAACATTGAGAAGCAAAAGCCTCAAGGGCCAGGGTGCGTAATGCAAGCTGCTGAGGATTGGTGGACATTTGACACCAGTCACATGACGGTATCAGACGTACAGGTACACAGACACACTGCAAAGTCTCTCGTGTTGCATCACGACTGTGCCAAACAAGGTATACAATACAGGTATACAGACCAACTCTGCTGCATGTGTGCATCTGCATGACAATTGTTTTCAATAACAAAGCTATAGACAATATCGCAAAGGACTGCTGGGCATTTGACACCTGTCTCATGCTGGTCTCAGACTTTCAGGTACGCTAAATGCACTTAGGAGACGACAGCTTCCGCATGATATTGTCTTGAACAGTAAAATGTGTAGAATTTTGAAGCCTTGAACATGCACCAGACATTTTGTGATCGGGCATGCGCACTGTATCAAGTTACGCACACTTGTGAAACAAACTGTTAGTTGGAGTGCTGACATGCAGATCTTATCCAACAATGCGGTGGCCACAGGTGCTGGAGTGTACTGGATGTTCTATGCTGGCGCCTCTAGGGAAGATGTACCAGTCCCCCAAGGCTTGCCAGGACTGCAGTGCGACACTCAAGAGCTTGAAGGTTTGAGGTGCTTCCCCTCTCCTTCTTTCCTGTTGTGTTCTGTTTGTGCGCTCCTGCTGTGGTCCGTCCCAATGTTGAAGCTCAAGCATGTCATGTTCTGTTGCATCGAAAGCGCGGAAGTCAAACAATTTGGCAGCGCAACTTGAAGGCTCTGAGCTCGACCCCCCTTCACCCTTCCTGGTATTACCATTAAATTTCCTTGATCCATAGGAGCATACAGGAGCGTGCATGCAGCGCAGTGGCGCAGGTGAAATCTAGTAACGCGAAATGCGAGCTAGAGAGTACATTGTGTTCCGGTTGCATCACAGACCCTGCTGTGTCTCCCTCATGCAAAAGCAACACATACACATGCCTCAATGTTGCCAGGACTGCAGTGCGACAATAAAGAGCTTGAAGGTTTGAGGTGTTCTTTTGCTTCCCGTTGTGTTACGTTCCTTTCTGTTGCGCTCCTTCCTGTCTGCCACAGAACAGTCAAGTTGTTACGAGCACAATCTGTTGCCAACGCAGTATGCGTAACATGATAAGTGACAGAGCAGTATTTCCCCTCTTGCAGTTGGCGTTTCTGTGCTGACTTTGTCCAGCATGTCTTGACATGATGCAACAAGCTATTACTGTGTGATGGAAGCTGGTTTGTCCATCACAATGCATGCAGCTGAGCTGCATTGCTCCTGGACATCGACTCAAATACAGATTGACATGGACAGCACATAACAAACATTTCATGTAACGAACATGTGCATGTAATGGCAGGATGCGACCAGGTCTAGCGATGAGTCAGGATGGCACTAACTGGGCACGCATTGAAGGGGAGCATCACACATCAGCAGTGCTGGAGACTGGCGAAGAAGGAGAGTGGGATCAGCTGTACATTGCAACCCCGCAGGCAAGTCTGCTGTCGTCTTGATTCACATGCACTCATTAACTCAGAAACATGGAGTTGTCCTTTGGTAACATTTGGAAGCATAGAGGGTGAGCATCACACATCAGGAGTGCTGGAGATTGGCGAAGACAGAGAGTGGGACCAACTGTACTTTGTGACCCCACAGGCAAGTCTGCTGATCCTTCTGCATGTTCACTGCACCTGATTTTCTACATTCACATTTTATGTCTGCACAAGCACAATGAAAGCACCTGCACTTCATGACTCGCCTTTTGTCTGCACAAGCGCAATGAAATCAGGCAAGACAGCACAAAATGAAAGTAATAGGCCATCTCAGCTAGCCCGGCCATGAGTAGAGACGAATACACAAATGCTGATGGAAACAGCAATTCCAACACAGCAGCATTTGGACCTGACCTTGGTGCCTCTTTTCAGCTGCATGAGATGTTTTCAGCTGCATAGCTGTAAAGCAGCTGTTGCCAATGCCGCTATTTATAAGCCGTTTTGCCTGAAGAATAGCTGGTGCAAATTCGGCAGCAGTCCAGTTCCAGCTGCATGTTTCCAGCATTTGGCAGCGCCCAACAATGTTTGGGCAGGTGCATCCTGCAACTTCAGCATGCTGGAAAGATGACATGTTGATAAGCACTCCGCACTTTTGGACACTCTGGTCTACTCAATGGTTATTTTGCCAACTGCGTGCAGGTGCATGCTGCAACTTGTAGGACACATGTCTATGCATGTTGCTCACTGTGATGGTAACAACAAGTAGAATAGCTGAATGACGCTGAACATTGAGACTTCTGTTCGACTGTTTTTAGGTGGTGGCTGCAGCTCCCAAAGACATGCGTATGTATTACCACAGCTATGACACGCAGCAGCAGCGGTTTGTAGTCGGCTGGGCGTCTTCTCCAGATGGCTTCAAGTACGTGCTTGACACGCTGTGCATGCTGGGCATGCTTTGCCTGCTGTGTCTGCTTTGCCTGCTGGGCCTGCTGTGCCATGTGTCTGCTTTGTAATCCCAGCTTGAACTGCTCTCAACTTGACTGCAGTGCTTGTGCAATAGGTTTGTCGCCTTACTACAGCCTGCAATGTCTAGAGGGTTTACAGGAGGCCCATAAGTTGTATTGTATGCACATTGCTGTTATCGGCTTATTTGTTGCACTGTAGGTGGTCCAAACAAGGCCCCTTGTTTGATGGAAGCAGAGAAGCAGGCAGCTTTGATGCCAAAGGGGCGGCAGCCTGTCATGTTGTCCGGGATCTGGACACCAAGAAGTGAGCACTTTGCAATTCTTCTGCTGTTTGACCTACTTGATGTTACCTCTCTTCGTTTGATGCCAAAGGAGCGGCAGTCTGTCATGTCGTTTAGCACACTGAAACCAAGAAGTAAAGTTGCACACTGCACATCATTGCAACAAGTTGTTGTTTTGCAGGCGTCTGTCTTCAAGTTGGGTTGGACTGCCTAACATCAGGAGTTGTGAGGTTGGGCTTTGGGCTTAAGTGTAGGTGTGTGTTGCAGGTTTGTGATGTGGTACGAGGGAGTGGCTGAGGACGGCTCTCGAAGCATTGGTGTTGCAGTCTCTGATGATGGCAAATCAGACTGGAGACGATACAACAGGTGAGCCCTGAACAGCAATTACATGCTATGCATGCATTTTAGGAAGCCAGAAACATCTGCTTGCCGGCTGTAATTGCTCTCTTCCGTGTGAGATTAGCATTGTCTCATGCATGCTGGTCTGCTGCATGCTTGGCACCATCGTGACATAA
Organism: Trebouxia sp. TZW2008; assembly: GCA_002118135.1. Taxonomy (NCBI): domain Eukaryota; kingdom Viridiplantae; phylum Chlorophyta; class Trebouxiophyceae; order Trebouxiales; family Trebouxiaceae; genus Trebouxia; species Trebouxia sp. TZW2008. The sequence continues at coordinate 19,208 of BDIU01000512.1, forward strand.
TCTGCTCCGATCCCTGCAGTCTGCTGTCGCTGTCTGCACTGTATGCTGTTGCAGGCCCAGGTTGGCTTAGTCTCGTGACCCGCTTACGGCCAGTGATTGAGGTCCATTGTAGAAAGCATCTGCACTTGGTCATCCTGATCAGCAGTCATGATCCCTGCAGTGATGAAGTCTATCATGATACTGTCTAGCGCATGTGCTAGGTGTGTGTGGTGCAAGTCTTGTCTTGCCAGGCGGGCTTATTCATGGCATCGCAATACGATGTACGGTGCTCAATGCCTTTCAGTCAAGTAAGACAATGATTTGGGTTGTGTGCTCATGGTAATCATTGACTGCAGGCCAGTTTTGACGGCTTGAGACAGCCCTGATGCCCTGGGACAAGGCCAGCGTGGGAACACCCTGCCCTGTCAGCATGGCTGATGGGTCGTGGCACACTCAGTCATCCTACAGAAGTTCTGCTTGTTGCGTGGTTGATTGACACTGCAGGCCAGTTTTGACAGCTTCAGATTGTTGACTGCAGGCCAGTTTTGACAGCTTCAGATTGTTGACTGCAGGCCAGTTTTGACAGCTTCAGATAGCCCTGATGCCTGGGATGGGGGCAGTGTGGGAACGCCCTGCCCTGTCAGCATGGCTGGCGGATCATGGCGGCTTTACTACTCTGGAAGACAAAGCACACTAGGGCCTTGGACTGGCATTGGCATGGCTCTGAACAGCAGTGAAATTGAAGAATTTGAAGGCATCAGGGTGACGTTCAAGCGAGGCCGTCAAGCTTGATACTGTCAGCGCTTTGTGTGATTTCTGACAATCTGCAAAGGTCTTCATCACCAAGGCTCAACGGCTATTCACTATCTTGGGCCACGTGTTTGAATTTACCCCCGCAGCAGCAAAAGGCATCAGGCTCACCTTCAAGAGATGCAAGCTTCATGCAGTTGTGGATGACAAGAGGGGATGAAAGGGAGCAGTGTCTTTGCTGTTGGACGTCATAAGAGGAGTTGCTGTGAGCAGAAGCAGCCCAGAATTGCTGAATCTAGAGCAGCAGCCAGCAGAAAGTTGACCTGTGGAGAGTTTAGGCCTGGTGGATGATAGATAGAGTGACATGTGACACATGCTAGCACAAATGCTAAGCATGTACAGCCCTGGTCCTGTCTGACCAGGCCAGCTGGTTGTGAGCATTGCTGTATGCAAGAATGCAGGTGCTGTGTACAAATCAACAGCCTGCAATATACCTTAGCAGACATTGAGATTGTGACATTTCAGGCTGTTGTCTATCAGCGGTTAAGTATGAGACACTTTGCTGCGCGCAGCAGCGTTCAATGCATGGCTCAGCTGGTGCAGATATGCAACGATTTGATGACCTTATTCTTAAATTGAATATGACATCTTGCATTTGCGCATGCAGTCCAGAACAAACGTAGCCACAAGTGCCTGACATGCGTTTCAATTAGGCCAGACAGCAACTGGTCCTCAGCTCACAGCCCACTAGATGCCTGGTATAAGATGAAGCTGTCCACTTGAACTTCCAAGACCACAGCAAGAAAGACGCAAACATTGTTGAATTTTTTTTAATCATTTTGTACGCGACCCTCTTGAATTGCGAGCCGGTGTCAAACAATGTCAGTGTTGCGTTTGAGCTCTACTCTCCAGAGCACAGCTGCAGAAGATTTTCTGCAATGCTAAGCTGTCATAGCCTGACGTTTGAAAGGACAAGCGTTGCGACACGACATTTAACGCTCAAAAGCGTTATTTCGAGTACGCTATGCACTGCAACATTGCGCACAGCGACAGCACGGCCTGTTGTCGGCCCGCTCCGCTTAGCACTTACAAATCGATGCTGTCGTCCGCATTGAAAGCGCCTTGCTTGCGTATTGCTCCGACATCCCTGCCAGCGCGTTTTGCTGCACCTGCGAAACTTAGGCAACTGTACGTTTCTTTCGGCTCCAGCCGCGGCCATTCTAGACAGTCAAACACTGCTCGGGCCATGTCGCCTGCTTACCAACTCAACCAAAGCGATGCGTGGAAGCAGCAAATCCCGTATAAGCTAGCCAGCGATGAGAAGGATTTCAACATTAAGTACAGGTCCAGCTGCCTATGCGGCGCGGTCGAGTACGCAGTCGATGCTGATCCGATGGGCGCCAAGTTCTGTCATTGTATCGGATGTCAGCGCTTGCACGGTGCGTCATGCATACCTCCAAGTCAGACGTGTTTCGGCAGCCTGGTATTTGCATGCTAAGCAGTTTTGTCTGGCAGGCGCACCATTTCAGTGGGCAGCTGTCTTCCAAAAGGAGCACGTGCGCTTTGTCAAGGGCCAGGACAAGCTTGGCTTTTTGAATACACAAGATAGGCAGCCAAAGCATGAACTGCCGTGTAAAGTCAGTTGCACAAGATGTCACGCCCCAATAGCAAGCGAGGGCAGAAATATGTGGATGGCGTTTCCTACATTGTTTGACTTTGCGGACAGGAAAATTCCCAAGTCTTTCCAGCCTGACAGCCATATCTTCTATGCTGAGAGGTGCATGGATGTCAATGATGGCATGCCAAAATGGTCTGGGTTTGAGGGCAAATCTGATGAAATGGAGGAGGAGTGCCATCCACATCATGTCAGCCAACTACATCATGACGAATGACAAGACACGGCACAGCCGATCCTGTTTAATATCATTATTGAGCTCCTATCAGCAGCAGCAGCCCATAATTGCTGCTCTAAGGCAGCAAATGTTTGCTAAACGTTCCTGATGGAAGGTTGCAAGCTGAAGTTACAGCCCATTGCTGGCAGTCCTTGTTGTACCATCACTGACTCAGCAGCAACATTGAATCAAATACAACTCCAACCCAATCCTCTCAGGACTTTATCAAGTTGTTGCTTTGGCTGTGTGCTAGGTGGTTCCCAATTGTGCCTCCGCCTTTGGCCCCCTTTCTCAGCATTGTGTTGCTGTAGGCATCACGTGTGCTTTTTTTGCTGATATTATTTGCTGCATTATTTGCAAATCTAGCAGTGCAAAGCCAGTGCTGGTATATTGTGCAATGCAAAGCCGCAGCTCGGCAAGTTGCACACGGGCAGCTAGGTATGTTGTCACGTGGTGACTTGATTCGAATAGGATTCATCGGGCTAATACTTGCCGCTAAGCACTTGAATTCCGCTGCATTTTGGCCATTTGGCTAGCTTGGTAGCAACGTGACATATGTGCTGGTTTGATTGTCAACATGATGATGATCATCACATGTTTGACTTGCCAAGTTGTGCCATTGCAAAGGCAGTCTACAGGATGTTGAGCCTTACAATGTAGGCTCAGCATATGTTCATTGTTCTTCACATAATGTTGAATACTGCAATCGCAAGGGATTGGGAGTTGGACGTCCTGATTGAGTCTTGAAGGCTGCATGCATGTGCATTTGAGGGCTGTCTTCCAAGTTTTTGAGAAGACGTCTTCATGGTGGGCACTTGAGCTGCGTGAACACTTTTGCCTTGATGGCATCATCAAGCATTGCTTAGGCTACCTGCACCATGCTAAGTTACAGTCTTTTGATTTGTGAAAAGTTGAACGTGCTATGCATGAACCAGCGACTTTGCCCGGCTTGAAAGTTGATGTCGACAACTCATGAGCCAGCTTCAGCATCCACACGGCTCTGTGCTGCCGCGTCAGGCACCATGCAGCTTCGCATGCTATTGTCAATGACGGGGTGTCACTCATTATAGGTGGCGTTACAACACATTGTATGGCCAGCCTGGCAAGTCTTGGTATATGCCAGGCTGGCCATTCGCAAACATTCCAAAAAGCGCCATGGCGTCCCCGCTTGCCACCAAGCCTGCTATCATGGACTACGTGCCCAGCAAACTGTATGCACAGCTGTCGTCCGACCTACAGGACCGCATCCAAGCCATCAAACTGCCACCCGCTTTGCCAGAGCCCGCTGAGGTCCTTTTCCCTCTTTATATGCAAGAGCGTGTTCAGGCCATCTCGTTGCCACCTGAAATGGACCTTACAAGTGCCACACAGGGTCAGCCAGTGAAGCAGCCGTTCGACATGTCGCCCAGCAAGGAGCAGCTGACCGGGCAAAGTGCAACCCGTCAGCCTCAGGGTTCGGAGCAGATAGAAAGCAGCTAGTATCCTGACCGCGCGTACAGATTCTCATCAGGTGAGAACCCAGCGCTTGCCCAGAGTGGCGGGCATCGACAATATCAGACGATGTGTCAATCCAACACATGCAGTTCACTTGGTGCCCAACACAAGCAAATGACTCTGTTGGGCTGCACTGCCATGTTGACTATGAGCTGCAATGAGTTGGAATACGCAGTCGCACGAAAGAAGGCTGGCGTTCCAATTGTATTTGTGACAACCAACCAAGAGCATCTTGCCTATACATAGTAACATGGATGTGCAGCGCTTGCTGCCATTGTATGTCTTGATGTCGTCCAAAAAATGAGAAATGCTCCTGATGCATGCAGGGAAAGAGCTTCAGACAGATTCATGCAGCGTTGTCAACAACAATCAGACGTGGTGATGCTTTAGAGAGTGTGGTCTTCATCTTTTTCTCTATGTAGGCAGCTGTTCCTTCAACAGATGACAATGTAGAGATTGTAGCTAAGCACAGCAGAATTCAGATGCTCTTGTGTATACTATATTTCAGAAACCTTTTCTGAAAAATTTTGATGAAATGCAAAAGGGAACAATGTGCCGAGTTCCTCTTCAGCATACGCATTTCCCACAATATTTTCTTGCGGGTACATATCCCAAATCGCTTGATGGGCATTGTGGACTGAGGCATCAGCAGGCTTTGACATATTGAGCAGTGCAAAATGCTAGGCTGGCAGACTGTCACGGCATGGCTGCCACAATGCAGCTCCACTCAACACATTGTCTAGTCATTGCATTGCGCACTCTGCAGACCGGCCTACACGAGCAGTCCATGATCTTTGACTGCACAATGTCGGTTGCACAGGACTAGGCAGCTCGCATATATCATCTCCATATGTGCAGGCACGTCACATTGATTGTCATAAACAGCATGCAAGTCAAGTATGAAACGACATTTCGAACTGAGCAGAAGTTTCATGAAGCACTTTGTGGCCTGCAATGGCAGCGTGAAGTCATGGATCGTCATACTTGCCATGTTGTGTAAAGATATGGCGATTGCACTTCCCACGCAAGGCTACTGATTGCACCAAATCAAGAAAGCACTTTTTTTCATCAGTTGCTCTGCCAGCTAAAAGCTTTTGGCCTTGATACATTCTGAATCCTCATTTGTTCACAGCACAAATGACTTTGCTGCAATTGCTTTCAGTCTTCAGATCATTGCTCACTTGTACTATTTCTGTGACACGTTCCCAGTGCCGTTGTTAGAGCTTCCAGACCTGCAAAGCAGTCACAAAGCGTGAGGTTAAACAAGTCAACACGACGCATGCAATTGAAGCTTCACATTGCACACAAAGAAGAATGCCAGAAAAAGTTTAACCTGTGCGCAGAAGTGATCTCAAAACAAGCTGGTAAGCATACATACACGGTCTGACTTCATGCCGAGCAGGATGTGCGACACAGTGAAAGCTGCAACACACCTCTGCTACACGTGAGCTTCAACTGCAGTTTGCTACTGTCACAAATGTGCCTTGTGTGAAGTCTGTGCCAACAACAGAGGCACATACCAGCGACCTACAAGGTCCCCGTCAGTTGTGTGCGACGCGCTTCCGTTCAGCTTTGCAGCATTGGCGGTACCTTCTTCTGCTCGCCCAGCCTCTTTCATGTGCAAACGAGCCTCCATCTCAACCAGTTTTGCCTGAAGAGACAGCACGCAAATGTTGTTTGACTGGAGTTGATGTGCTACAGAAACATTTCCGCTACAACGCACAATGGACATGACTTTGGAGAATATGAGTTTGTGCTAAACTGAGCCTCCATGTGATTTCAGCTTTGCGTAAATAGACAGCATTTGATGCTTGCAAGACAGCAAGACTTTGCCAAAAGGCAGAGTGCTGCAAAGTATGCTTTGCTGCACATGATTGGACACTACTTTGCATGCATCAGGTCATATTTCACTGGCTTGAGAAGACAACAGCTCCAATGAAAGAATTTTCCCGCGTCATGGCTGCAAATTTGCACAAACTATAGCAGCACAGTTGCTTTGAAGTCAGCAGCTTGAGCGTGCAAACAATTGTTGTCAGGGCTTTAGTACTCTGTACCTCCATTCGGCTGTACTCGGCCTTCATGCGCGCCTGCTCCTGTCGCAAAGCATCTAGGGCATCACTTTGTGCTGGCTGACCTCTGTTGGGTCGTGCTGCAGTCTTCCCTGGGGTCCCAGGGCGACCCCCCAGGGGTGACTTCAGGGCTTGCCGAGTCAGCCCTGCCAAACCCTGACCAGACCCTTGCTGCTGTTGTTGCCCTTCTGCATCAGGACTGACATATTTACTACTCACGTGTGTTAACATGCATGCTGAAGTTGGACATGTCACAAGGCACATGGTCTCCATAAAATGCAGGCGGCTTGTATGCTTGTAGGCACACATCATGCAACGTCAAACAAAGAGCCAGTCTGGAGTGGTGTTTTGCGCTGCCCAGCATCTCATGACGTATCTGCATGTCTGACTGCAGCGCATGGACACACCAGCAAGTGGGTTTCTTGGACAGAAACAGTTGACACCCAGCCCTTGAAGCTAGTCCATGCATGACTAAGAGGCAGTCTCAGACTAGATATATGTCAGTCATACATGTAGGTTTCTGAGTTGTATGCATGACAACTTGTTCCCCCTACACTCATATGCAGATTAGCTGGGCATGCCACCAATCAAGGCGAAACTTGACAGGGCCACTCACGCAGTAGCATAAACAAACATGCTTTTCAGCACGGGGTAAATCAGCAGACATGCATTCAGGGGTGAGGCATAAAGCAAACAGGCTTTTGAGCGCAGGGGAATCAGCAGACCTGCATTCAGGGGTGAGGATGTTGAAGCTTCTGAAGAAGATGCAGAGGATTGCAGCTCTGCTTCCAATTTTGCGGATGCCTGTGTGTCTTTCAAGATGGAGTGGTACTGGTTGAAGAGCTGCCGGCATCGCTTTTCAGGCAGTGCTGTGAAGCGAGGGTCTTCATTGATCTGCATTGTTCACACAAACCTTTCATTACAGAGCCAGCTGCAAGGTGGTCTTATATACTGTTCAAATAGCCATGACTGTCACTGTTTTAATGGTCTCGGCAAGTCTACCATAAAAGAGCTATGGGAACAAGAACAGGAGGGAAAGAGTAGTCAGAAAGCCTCCTCTGGAGACATGTTCCTGAAGAATGTTGAGGTTTTGCACGAATGTGCACAGTAGGCAGGACTGGACATCAACTCAGACAGGAGCTAAGGTATGCAAAAAACACAAACGACCAGTAGTTCAAGAACAGGTCTCTTCAGTGCTTGTTCATCTGAGGGTGATTGGGGACTGTGAAAAGCTGTTTGCTGTGGGTAGAACACGAGGCCAATGCAGCAAGACAGTATCTGGCAGCAATAGCTTTTGAGCAGTAGGTACAATTGTCAACGGCAAGGGAAGATGACATTATCACCTGGCGGCGGACAGGCAACCATGATGATGCAGGGGTGAGTGGTGGTTCTTGATTTGCCAGCAGTCCCCAGAAGTCCTCTTCACATTGAGCAACTTTGGCTGCTTGCTCAGCAGCTGCCTACAGGACACAGCTATATTCAGTCAGGCCACAGCTATACTCATTGAGGCCACAGCAATGTTCATGCAGGCCACAGCTCCATGCTCTCAGACCACAGCTAGATGTATTGGGTTACAGCACTGATTGACAACCGTCCACATTGGCAGCAGTTGTACAGCACTCATGGTGCAGATGCTTGACAGAAGACCACATGCATTAGCCTTGTGCTAATTTTGCATAGATCAAGGACTCTATGATTTCTCAGTTCAACACACCAAACGGACTGACAAGACATAATCTGTGTTTTCTATTTTACACCAGGCCACAGATCCAGAGTGTCAACTTCGCATCTGTGGTACAAGCACAGCTGCCGAGTTCTGAGCATGCTGTAGCCTGACATGTTTCTCAAGCTCTTGCATGAAAACCAGGCATACCTTCAGGTTGTTCACGTACTCCTCAAACAGCTGTTGCCTGTCCTGATCTGACTTGAGGGCAGTGAAGGCGGCCAAGCTGGCCATCTGTGGCTTTACTGTACGCCACTGACTGTCAGCTGCAATGCCGCTCTGACTCAGCATGATCTGCAGTGCAAATGACAGGCTTTGCAAAATAACAGCACATTGGCAAGTGAATGATGGCTTTACTGTATGCCACTGACTGTCAGCTGAAAGACCGCTCTGACTCAACATGATCTGCAATGCAGCCATTAGACTTTGAAGCAAAATGACATCTGCTGTCGTTTCCAACAAAAACATAAGGCAATACACATGCGACCCTCATCTGAGTCTTAGTCCTGGCATGGGCTGCAAGGTTGCTGTGATTCAGCATGATCTGTGATGCAGCCAGCAGACTGTAAACAAACCAGACATGTCGTCTGCAAATCTCATATGGTTTGCAGACTGCAAATTCAACAACATCGTCAAGAAATGTTTGCCAGCAACAAGCACATTTCGCTTGGAGAAAGAAAGCAACATTACCTTGAAGTCTGCGATAGCCTGTTGGTAGGCTGCTTCCTCCATCTTGATCACCGCTGTCAGGTAGGTGTCAAACACCTGTTGCCTGCAGGAAACTGACACAGATTCAGATCAGAGACACCGTCTACAGCAGCTGTGAAACTGACAGATCCATCATGGGCGCAAATATCATGGATGATGTGTCCTGACACATGCACATGCATCAACAGGCCTGACAAGCAGTGGCTACTTCACAGCCTAAGAAATGGCAAAAGAAGAATAGGGAGCTTGAACACCATGACAACTTTGCTAGGTTTGCAACCAAGGCTTGTGGCATATGATTTATGCTGACACGCAATACGATATTTAAATGCCGTCATGCAGCATCTGAACATGCAGACTGACTATGCTGTTGCACTGATGTAATCAACTCCACATCTTATTCATTTAACATCATCATCTTTAATTCAGTAGGACTTGAACGAGACATGCATTGACTCCAGACAGCCTACAAAAGAGATTGCAAGCATGATATGCTATAGCGTGTCCCAGAGCTCAATGCAAGGTCTCAGTTTCACAAGAGGAAATTTGCAAAACTGAAGATGCAGAACCTGGACACTGTCGCAGCAGTGGCAAATGCAGTGGGTGCGCACCTTTTGCTGTCTGTCAGGGCTTGCCATCGCTCATCTGCCCAGCATTGTTTTCGGATGTCATCAAAGCTGGTGTCAGAGGTGACAGGTGGTTGGGCTTCCCGCAACAGGTCAACAAAGGCGGCTGCTGTCTCTTTGGCAACTTTCTGCAGAATACGACAAGAATTGTCAGCTAGCTTAGGCCACATGATAGCCGAACAACCATGCATCACTGCTAGCTCAAGGCTACCGCAGCAGTCTAGTGAAATGGCGATGAGAAGACAAAACGACTTCAGCAAAGCGGTGCTAACACAGGGAGTATAGGTGCCCAAACTCTCAGGGTGGCCCTGATATTCTTCAGCATTAGTGAGACTAAAGCTGCCTGCAACTTTGTCTGCAATATTCTGCTTTGTACAATGCATAGGATTCACCACTTGGACAATTTGCTAACACTAGTGTACGGTGTCTGAGGTCAGAAAGGGCACAACTGATGTTTATTGCTTATAAAGCTCACTGCATTGAGCAAATGAGTGAGTTGAGGTGTCATGAACAGAAGCAATTGGAAGGCATTCAGCCAACTTTCCTGTGACAAAGCTGGCTGAACAAGGCACTGACATGCTATCTTTGCATCACACCAGGCATGCAGAGTTTGAGGTAGCATGGCATCAACAATTTCTCCTGGTAGAGCATTGGTTGAGAGCCTTAGTTCTGTGACAGGAGCTGCAGCCAAAAGCTGCCCAGGTGATCAGCTGACATTGCCTTAAGACAGATCGACACCTCCAGGACAAGCAAGCATCTTGGAACACAATCAAGGTGAACACACTGTGAAGAATGCAGACCTTAGCCGCTGCTTCAACTTCCATCTCCTTCATCACTCTTTCAGCATCTTGCCTCATGGACTTAGCCAGGTCCCCTGCCACATTCAGGGCCAGCCCTGTGAACTTCAGACCAGCATACAGCATATTGACGCCAGCACTTGCTGCTCCACCTGTACGCAAGACAATGCTTGAGACTTGCATTTGCAAATTCAGGAGGAGACTGTCGTGCCGCTTGCAGGCAAGACACACTTGAGACATACATGTTTAGCAGGACAGCAGGAAACACCGTTGCTGAAGCTCAAGCAGGGTGTGTGTTTGTCCAATGCTCCAGATCACGGGCTTGAGTACAGCATACAGGGCCAGCCTGTGACCTGAAACGAGCATCTGGCGTGTTGTCACCAGCGCCTGTTATGCCACCTGCAGAAAGGACACACTCAACACACACATATGGTAAGCAATCAAGGCAAAGATATTGATAGTTCAAGCTGGATGTGGGTTTGTGTAACGCTCCTGATGACTTTTTTGGGAATAGCATTCAGGGCCAGTACAATGGGTTTCAGGGCAGCATGAAACATGCTGACGCCAGCGCCTGTGACTTCCCTACAGTTCACATTATGCACAAGACATATTGTTATACATAGTTTGAGCGAATGGTCGTCCCCGCTTGAGCCAGAAGAAATGAGACACAAACTCCTGTACAATTGAGGAAGAACCATGCGTTCTGCAGGCATGCAAGACAGGCATGAAACGTACACCTGTGAGTGTACGCTTCACAGTAAAACAGCTTGCACAATGTTTGCTGCAAGTGCTACCGGGCACGATACGCTGAGCTGCATACAATGGCAAGAGTGGCTTGTCTATGCTGGTCCAGTAGTGTCGGGCAATGTAACTTGCATAGAGACATGAGGTTTGACCTACCCTGAGTGGATGTTGTACCACACTCAGGCTCTTGGATCTCCTCAGACCTCTTGGCAAGCTTGGGCCTCACAGTCCTAGGGCGTTCAGCCCTTGCCCTGGGGCTTTTGGCTGGCTGCTGGGTAGACGCTACAGCGTCAGCTGCATCGTCCATCTCTTCTTGCTGTTGTTGCGCTCTCTCAAGACTATCACTACTGCTCCACTGCAGGCTTGGGGGCATGTCTGACCGCCTGCGGGAGGTCTGAGGAGGGGCTGTCGGTTGAGGTTTAGCCTCTTGGGTCTCAGGGGCAGGTACATCCCTGTTTCTGTTCATCAGGCTGCCCAGGAGTCTGTTGGCTGACTGAGCTGTGGAGTTGAACTCTGATGTCAAGCCTGCTAATCGCCCCTGCATGCCACCTTGATCTGTCAATATTTCTTCTCAGCACAAGCATAACATGGGCGCATAGACTGATCATGTGTAGTGCAGTGTGCAGCAGTACAGCTTGCTCACCGACTGAACCATAACAAGGCAAAAGCAATTTGCTGCTTTGCACAGCATTGCATAATTTTCATGGACAGAGCACCTGTGATGCTGACAATATTATACATGCGACAAGCTGCCATCACTACTGACATACACTTTGCAGCTGTCATAGACCACAGAACACTTGATGCAACAAGCAAAATCTTGTACAACAGCCTAAGGAACATATCAAACAAACTGCTGGTGTAGGACACAAGGCCAGCTGACTGCAGTGTATGCATGCATGCAGTTATGCAAGCAGCTTGTGTGGATACAGGGCAGAAGGCCTTGTGCAAAAGATGATGATATACCGTCATCTTGCTGAGAATGCCTTGCTCCTTCTCCAGCTTTGCAACAGACACTTTGCCAGTTGCTGCTTGAGCCTGTAGCTGCTGCACACGGGCTGTCTGCGTCGTCACTGCATCCCTCTGCATGCACATATTCAAAGATCACTGATCCAGCAGCACTTGCAGACATAGGGTGATTAGATATGTGACACTGTAATGCTCTTATTTGGTCAATGCTGAATTGTTGTCAGCACTGGAGACAAAAACAATAGTGTATGTGTTGTTTGAAGGCAAAACTGCAGGGAGAGATTTGCATTGCTGATGTACATGCAAAGCACAGTGGGCGCATGAAACACCTGTGTGACTGAAGAGGTCATAGCCTTCTCATCAGCATGGCACGTACCAGCATAGCTGAGTGACAGTGTACCTGATTGGCAATCTTGGCCTCCAAGTCAAACAGCTTTGATGTGGCCTTTCTCCACACCCCCATAGCCATCCCTAGCATCCCACCAGATGAGCTGGCAGGCTGACTACTTGCAGCATTTGCAGCAGAAGCTGCCCTCTCAAGTGTGCCGTCTGAAGACGAGGACCCGCTGGTGTTGGAGCCACGCTGGAACAAGAAAGGCACCCGCTCAAGGCGCCTTGTGGTGTCTGTGGCCGCACTGGGCTGTTGAGCCTGCATAAAAGCAGACTCAAGTTCAATATCACAGGTCTAGTGTTACAGGAATGGAAGGGCAGGACAAGTGATGAGCTATCTTTGAGGCTGCATACAAATGAAATGCTGCTGTGTTTTCATGTTGTCATTGTGACATAGTGGGGAAACATGAAAAGAAGTGAGGCATCAAGCTGAGCTGAAAGAAGCTGCCTGCCTGTTGGGGATTCTTGCAACTGGCAGACATGCAGGCAGGCACACCTGCAAGTCGTCCTCGATACAAAGAGTGCGCACGAGGCTGCACATTTATTTTCGTCAAGCAGGGCTGTTAAGCAGTCCTTGTTGTCATGCATTGGGCATTGTCAGTCACAACTGGTCAGACTGCACTTGCATTTCCTACATCACAGCCTACCTGCTTGATGAACTTGTGTGTGAGAGCCAAGGACACCCCCAGTCTGACAGCATTCCGGTTTGTGTTCACAAATCTGACAGTGCCAGTCTCTGAGTCCACGTCAATCTCACGAGGCCTGAGCAACGCCTCAGCCAACTCCCAGCCTGCCCCATCATCAGCATCCAAAATGGCTGTCTCTTTGGCTGGCAAAGCTGCCCGTCGGCGCCATGCCATGAGGTCAAAATTGTTGTGCTTCAGGGCCTTGTTGAAGGCCATGAGACCGGTGCTGGTGCGCACCCTACCCAAGGCAAGCTGCATCATGCAGAGGCCTGCAGCCAGCATGTGAACGGTGAGAAGAAAACAACTGTGGGAGATGGGATAAAGATCAATGGCATATGAGGGTCTTGCTGAGAACAAAGAAGTGCCTCAGCTGGTGTGCAGCATTGTTATGGCATGCAGTATCATGAAGTCAGATGGTGGCAGATGAATGAAGACCAAAAAGGTGCTACCACACGGGCTTATGCACTGGGATGGATCGGGTCTGGTCCCCACCTGCTCGAGGGCAACATACATTGTCAATTGAGCAGAATCATGTGAGAGGTGGGAAGAAGGCAAAGACATGCCGCCAAAAGAGCCTCATTGGGGACCACAGCTTCTTTGAGTTGGTCTGCAGCATTGGCAAGCCAAAACATGCTATGCACAATCCCACTGCACCAATCATCACCCCATGTGACTGTGACCTGGCTGTTGCACAAGGTGGCATGTGTGGGCCCAAGGTCTGGGTTGAATCTGAATTAGGAAGTGCGTTGAGCACTTGTGTGCAGAAGAGGCAATGCCCTGACCCATGTCAGACCAGAAACAAGGTATGTTAGCAGCAGCAGCATCATCCTGGAGATCCTTGAACGCTGCTACAAGCCAGCTGTTGACATCACAGATGTTAGTGACAATATTTTTGGTTCCACACAGCCTTTCTCATGCCATCTATCTTGGTACTGCTGGAGGTAATGCACAAGTAGACAGCACTTGGTTGCTGAATCCGATTGCTATGCATAAAGCAGCGCCCTTGTGGTGGGTGGATGCAAGCATGCTCAGAGTAATCAGGTAGCACTGCCAGATTGCTGTGTTTGCAGTTGCTAATCACCTGCTGAGTAGCTGTCAAAGCGGTCAGGCTTGAAGCGTTGCCACAGCAGCGGTGACATGGCCATGGCAAAGGCTCCATGCTTGGACAGATGAGGCGAGTCTGTTGGCATGCAGTACTGCAGACAGGCAGAGACACATTACTACCTCATATGGCAGAATCGAAAAAGCTGAAAGCATCCTAGCTGTAGCTTCACTTTTGAGGCAGTCATTACAGGCTGACACAACCCGTTACTGCCCCAATGCAACACTGCTACAGGCTTGGCAGAAGTTGTCCTGTAAATTGTCCTTCCAGGCACAGGAATGCCTACAAGTCTGCTGTGTGTTGTACATATGGGACATAAAATGCAGATCGTGAACCTTGCATCACAATGTTGAGGAGGCTCTTGAGAGGTTGTCATGTGCAGCAGCAACAAAGACAGATACTGACAACACCTGTTGCATCTGAATGGTTAGTGTTTACAAGGTGTGTTACACAAAGCACTTGTTGTACCTGTTCTGGCGGGCAGTATGTAGGGTCTAGAATGGATTCATCTGGAATATAGTTGGTGCCACTGCGCAGGTCTGCGCAGGCGCCCAGGTCAATCAGCTTGAAGCGCTTCTGCTGCTCTGCATAGATGATATTCATTGGCTTGATGTCACGGTGAACAAGGCCTGCAGTGTGAAGCGCCTGCACAGAAGCATTCTGTTCAAAGGAAATGTGTGTCGAAGCAAAGCCACCCAATGTTGATGCAGTGGCAAACTTCACTGCACTTCTTGACGCCTGCTCAAGTCATCTGCCAAAGCGCTACAAAGCAAAAGCTGCAGGACAGGACATGGAAGCTGCGCCTTCAGTGAGTGCAGCAAGACAGAACATGGCCTGTCAGCCTCAATCTGCCAGTCACAATAGTGAGTATGATGTAGGTGCTATGATGTAGGTGCTGCGATGTAAGTGCTTACAGCTATGCCATCCAAGATCTGTTTCATGACAGTGGCCACAACTGCAGACTTGTCTACTCCCAGGTCCTCTGACAGCACATCAAGGCAGTCCCGCCTCTTGAGGTAGTATGACAATGTCCTCTGGCCTTCATACTTCCACATCTGAACATGAAACACATGTGTGTAAGTTTTGAGAGGACAGGCATTATTGCCAGATGAGCCTGATGCGGGACAGATTGAGCTGCATCTGCCATGCATTGCCCAGCCATGCATGCAAAAGCTTTATGTGAGCTAGCAGCTATTTAGTTTTGTCTGTCAGGTTACAGCCAACCAAGTTTGATTTGCAGTAGCTGCTTCTGCAACGCTCACCAGCCAGACCCCTTGTGTCAGCTTTGTGGTCGCTTGCGCCTCTGAAACCTCTATGTATCCAACAAAATCTGCAATGCTGCCTTTTGCTGCTTTTGAAGCATATACATTCAGCAGATGCTCCATCTGACCCATCTGTTCTGCTCCCTGCAAGCCGTATAAGCCATGATACAGCAAAATTCATGTGAGCAGGTGTCTTTGTGCCAAAGGACATGTGTTTTGCTGACCTGCACTCGCTTCTTCACTCTCTTGAGTACAACCTTTTCTGTGCCATTTCTACTGGAAAGTGCACCCTGCATGCATTGCCCTGGTCAGATGAAGTTAGATGAGGACACAGCATACCAACAGTGAGGTGAAATACCTCAAACACTTGTCCATAGGCCCCTTCCCCCATAATCTTCTTGACATTGATCAGGTCTGCTGAATATTGCTGTCCCTTGCCCGTCAACGACGCGCGCACAACGAGGCTGCGTCTTGAATGCCGTCTGACATGAGCGTTCACACCCCATGCTCCGCTGGCGACGAAGCGCGAGGGCAGATGACACGGTCTCAGCAACCGGGTGTCCATCTGGCCGAACGGACCCGGGGCGGTGAAAGCCGGTCTTGCCAGCGCAGACGGCCGCCTCCAGAAGCTCGCGATGTGCTGCGCCCTGTTGTCCTGCACGCCGATCGCTAGCACTGTGCGACTTTTTTTGAAAGTCAGCGAATCCTGATTGCTGTCACATGGCGTTTACAATTGTCTGACTCGCAACATTCAGTTTTTGATTTTTAGCGCGCAACGCGGCAAGGTGTGCAATGCTCTTGATCTTGGTATTATCTCAGCACAAGCGAGCCATTTCTTGGCACTTTTGGTGGCCATCCGAACGGCGACTGGTGTTGCAGGTCTGCAGTAACTTGCATGTTGTGCATGCACGCGCAGTGTCCTCTGCTCTTGCCAGCCTTGTGAGCCTTGTTACTACTCCCTTGAGGAACGTACGACACTCACAAATCTGGGGTCTGCAGGTCACATGAACCACAAGATGCTGTGTGCCCGTCGATTCTCGAGAGCTTGCTCTATGCAGATCTGCACAGCAGCTTTGGGAAAGGACCTGTGACCGAAGGTGTGGAATACCTGGCACAAATGCAACTTCTGAAGCTTTGCTTTCATATGACAACATCGACATCTTATCTGCTTTTGTACTACAGGCTGGCAATGGAATATTGTTGAAGATAGGGACCACAGGCAAATGCTGTAGACCTGTGCAGTCTCTGAGGGGACTGAGCTTGAGACTTGGCATACAGTGGTAAGTATGCATGCAACTGCTGGGCAAAACCTAAACCAATGAGAGCCGAGATTCTGCAGCTTTGCCACCTGTCAGCAGCCATTAAGGCTGAGCCTACCATGCAATCTGTGTCTGATGTAGCTAATTTATGCATCAGATGGGACTTGGACATGGCAGTGCCATTTGTCGTCTGAGACTGCTCTCTGAGTTTAAAACAGCAGTATCAGTAGCAAAAGAACAGGTGAAACTGCATATGTGTACACCAGGGTGTGTCATTACAGAATGGAACGCTGACGCGTCGCTCACTTGCAATCTGCCTACTTACCACTAATATGCTGCTAGCTCCTTGCCAAGGGCTATCAGCCAATAGCAACACACAAGGAGCTGCAGCTGACCATCAGCACCAAATTCAGCATTTTATGTGCTTCAGAATATCAGCATGCATAACAGTGCATGCAGACCATCTCAGCAAGGGTGCTATGAAGGGCAGTATTTTGACCTATGCCAGCTGAGATTGACAGCAATGCCAGTGCAAGCATTCTTCTGCTTTGCTCAATCACCTAGTGCAGCGACACACTGCTGCCAACTATTGCCAGTTGCAGCAGACTGCAAAAGGTGTGTAATTCAACCACATGCCAATGTCAACTTGTTGCACGCGCTCACCAGCTGCTGACATTTGACGCCATTTGTTGAGCAAGTGTGACTTGCAAGCGCAGCACACAATTACTGTTGCTGTTCCATGCAGCTGTGGCTGAAGGTGATGCACAAGTCTCTGCAAAATCATGGTCTGTAAGATGTTTATTTCAGATACGTCAGAAGTCCACATGAACTGTCACAGTGCACAGACAGTGCAACTTGTCCTTCTTTAGGTCTCTCCTTATCTACTAAAGTCAAGCTGGGCTCTTTGGCACTAATCTGAGTCTCACAAACAAGTCTCTCATCACTGCTGTGGTGCTCTATCACCTGTGATCTGCCTGCCATCATGGCTGTTATATGGTTGGAATTGTACCAATCAATGCAGGTACAATACAGGGCTGAAGGTGGTGCGTGACGTGATGCAACATAATGAAAGCAACAACACTAACGCCACTGCACCCTAGGTACTGTTGAGTACCTTGCAATTTACCTGAAGGCACGTAAACATCGTGCCATCCTCGATACCTTGAAACGCAACGGTCAATTAAGCATCTGCCATATGGTTCAGGTGTAAGTTGCCACATATGCCACACAACATTGCACAGGATATAAGTTAAACATTTGCAGTTGCTGATTCTGTTGCTGCTGCATATGCAGCATCGAGCTGAGAGGCTTCTAAGTATATGACCGTCTTGAGTGCGTTGGGTAATCAGTTTTGAGAAGGTTGCCTCAAGCCTTAAAAAGGTAAGGGTCTCACAGCTTTTACTATCAGAGTATTGCCAAGAAGCTAAGAGCATTGGCTATAGTTTCAGGGTACAAGCACAAAAGTAAGCTCTTGCAAAGAGGCTGACTGAAAGCTGAGGTTTGCAGCAAAAGCAGGTGTTCTCAGCCAAAGATGCGCAGGCTCTGAGTGTCGACTTCAAGAAAACCACGAGTACAAGCTCAAGTTAAAAAACCCAGCACAGACATGCCTAGATGATGGCGAAACAGTCAGAGCACTTTCTGGTCCCGAGCGTGGCGCCTTCTACGGTGCAGAAGACATGGCTGCCATGAGACACAATACGCCACACACGCACAAAGCTCGAGCGACGAACCAAGCCGATTCCTTTTGGGTAGTGCGGA
>BDIU01000513.1:0-18391 GCA_002118135.1 Trebouxia sp. TZW2008
AATAACGGCTAGACTGACCGTGACCCGCAGCACCCCGCACGTGTCCCGTCTATGTCGTTACACGTGAAGATGAAACCCTGCTGCGGGCTTACAACACAGAGCACTCTTGCCTGCTCTCGCACACCCAACCTTTGGAACACACTATGCAGTGCAATGCGGTGTGGTGCAGGCACATCTGCCCTCAGCTGCCATGCCATGTGCTGCTGACCATCAATTGAAAGTTCGGTCATGTAAGTGATCTTTACTATATCATTGCCATACCGGTATATAACGTCGAGATGTCATTTGTCACAAACATCGACAGGAAGACTGAAGCAAAAAAAGGCTTCCAGCTGCTCACATACACAGCCGTGATCGAAAGCAGCAAATACGTCAATGAAACATACAGGATATAACATATGTTAGAAAAGGGTGGCACAGTACATCCTGTTCCTGCAACTGTGCACATTTGAAGATGGCATGAGTCACATGCCCTCAGACACACAACATCCAGCAAGTTGACCTTCTACTCAGTTCAGCATACTGCAGCAATGCTGCTCAACACCGCACAGAAATAAAATTGACTTAAACAGTAGTGTACAAAACATATCAGATTGTGCAGAGTGAGCGTGTTCACCATAATTACCACACACCAATGGTGCCGTCATATGAGCCGGAAAAGACCTTGCCCTGGGCAACTGCAAGCACACGCACAGCATCATCGTGCCCCTCGCACTTCTTGACACAGCGCAAGGTCTCCAAGTCCCAGAATCTGACAGTGGTGTCATAGGAGCCTGACACCAAGAAGGTGTCACCAACAGCCAATGCTAGGACTGCCTCACCATGACCCTCGAGGACTTTCACGCACTCCAAGGTGACAATGTCCCACACTCTGATTGTCTTATCCCAGCTGCCAGAGAAAACATACTTGTCTCCAACTGCCAGGACCCTGACATTATCCTCATGGCCTTCCAGGGTTTTCAGACACTGCAGGTTGTCAGAATCCCAGACCTTAATGGTGGCATCATCAGAACCTGAGAATACCCTAGTAGGGCTGGCTGCCAAAGCCCTGACTGCTCCGCTGTGACCCTGTAGGGTTGCTAGGCATTCCAGGCTTTGAACATCCCATACCCGCACAGTTTTGTCATAGGAGCCAGAGAACATGTGACCTCCAGAGCAGACTAGCGTTCTGACTGGCCCTGAGTGTCCCGCTAGCGTTCTGAGGCACTGCAGGGTTTCTGAGTCCCACACTTTCAATGTGCTGTCATAGGAGCCTGAGAAGAGCCTGCCCTCTGTGACTGCTAAGGCTCTGACTGCATCAGTATGGCCCGTCAGGGTGGTGATGCGCTGCAGCGTCTGCAGGTTCCAGACCTTGATTGTGTAGTCATAGGAGCCAGAGAATAGCTTGTTGCCGGCAACTGCAAGGGATAGCACTGGGCGCGCATGGTCTTCCAGCACTTGCTCACAGCGTCTTGAGCCGATGTCCCACACACGAATGGTCTTGTCTGCTGAGGCTGAGAATAGTCTGTTGCCCTCAACCTCAACTGACCAGACAATCTCATCATGACCCTGCAAAGCAAATTGTGAAGCTTCAAGTATGAATGCTCAACAAGCAATGACTTGTTTCAGGTCAGGCCGACAGGTCATACAGAGATTGTCAGAGTACACAAGGTGGTGTGAAGTGGTCACAGTGTACTTCAGTCTGCAATGGCATGCCATTGAACACTGCGCAGTATGCATTCTGCAGGGTTCTGTTGGGTTATGCTGTTTCAAGACAAGCTGCAGTAGACACAAGACAGCTTAACACATGAAAACGCTGACCTGGAGTATATTTGTGGGCGCAATAGACACCTCCTCTTCTGTCTTGTACAGTGTGGCTGTGTTGATGGCAGCATGAGGCTTCACTTCGCGATGCAACATTGGCACCTTGTTGCTAGTTGCCCATTCCTGCATGACGCGCCCAGTGTCAACAACCATAAATGCGCAACTGCTTTGTGTGGCAAAGCAACTGCATTTCAAAAGATTCAGAACCTTGATGACTTTTAGCACTCCCAGAGCAAGCACTGACTGCGCAGATAAGGTAAGATGCACACTCACAGAACTGCTGCATGTAACATCTCAGGTAGGTTGCAATCTCAAAAGATGCGTTGCAACAGCTGTGCAGCTCTACCTGGATTGCATTCCGCAAGGCAAAGTTTGGCGTCAGCTCAAGATGCCTGAGCCGCATGCCAGTCACAGGGCATGTGCGGTTGCCCTGCTGCAGCCAACGCTCAATGCATACACGGTCATACGTGTGACCAGTGGCGACCATGACAGGATCATTCATGAGCTCCATAGATATGGGACAGTAGAAGCTGCTTGGCGCAACAGGCCCTTTCTGACTGCCATCTGCTCTTCTTGCATCTGACACAGCAAGGACTGGCCTGCATTTACAAACAAAGCCTTGCTATCCTGCTTTGGGATGATTGTATCGCTGAATTTGTGTGGAATTGCAGTGACACAACAGCAGACTCACTCAGCAGTTTCAGGTTGCTGTTCTGGTTTCTCCTCAAAGACCGGTGCAGAGTGTGCTGCAAAGGCTGGTGAGTCCGGAACGCGGTGGTGGGTCTCGCTGTTGTTGCGGTTCAAAAGGTTTTTTAAGGCCTTCATGCGTAGGATGCGGCCCGTTTGCACCTTGCAAAGTGGACTCAACGATGCGTCGACAGCTGCCTGTGTGAGTATGTGAATGTGCCGCGTGCTGTGCTGTTGTGCCTGGCTACCTGCTGATAGCAGGCGCGAGCGGCAACAACACTTGTCGAGAGGTGCTCAGCCGAGCAACCAAGTCACGGAAACGAATATGCTGCTTGGATGCTGCCCTTGCGCAATGGCTTGACCTTCGCGGTATGCAAAGCAGGATGCTTCAATTGGCCAGTGCCTGCTTTTGCTGCATACACAGCCGTACGAGTCTTTTGTCAGGACGCAGGGCTCGTGAACGACCATGACTTCAGCGTCCTAGGGTTTCAGCACAGGCAGGCGAAAGGGACCTAATTTACGTAAATTTGGCAGGCATCAGCAGCTGCTGCACACTTCGGCACATGCTCAGCTTACAACTGTGCGACTGTATGCCTTGACGAGATGTTGCTACAAGTTGACCATGATGATCAGATCAAGTTTTGACTCAGTAATGGCTTGGCTGAAGATACGATTTCAGTGACATGATGCGGATGGTCTTAACTCAAGATTCTTAAGAAAGCTTTGAATGATGTTGAAGACCTCCATTGATGATATGTATGCCATTTCACACAGGCAACTGTCTGTGCAACATTGAGCTTCAACTCAATACATGTGCTGATCCTACCTGTATTGCAGCGATTAACTCCAAGATGGTCCAATTTCCAAAGCTGAGTTAAATGTACCAAAGGTGTAGCAGGGTGCTCTGATCGCTGCCAAACCCTATTGATCTTGCCGGGATATAGCTGATGCAAGCTAGAGCGGACTATGGAAGTTTACTTGGTGCTATGGCTCTGGCCTTGCGTGCCTTCCAGCACCAAGCCAATACTTGTAATATCGTCTGACTTGCAACCCCGTAACATTGGTTTCGGAAAGGGATGATGTGATGACATCAGCATTAACAACTCATTGATTATGCCTTATGAAGATGACTCATCATACTGATCTGATATGCGCCATCAGGGCTGATGAATTAAGCACAGGAGTAAATGCTTGCTGATGCAAAGCTCTGCCACATTTTGTAGAGTCTGAGACATTTTGCAGATCCAGGAATCAGAACAGGAGGCGGTAACATGCTTTTAGAAAATCTAGCAGATCTCAGAAGATGTTGCTAACGAGGACCACGCAAGACATTTTAATTTCACATTCAATCCTTTGTATGCTGCAATAATGCTGTGAAAGGATAAGCCCTCTGCAGCTGCCCTGATACTGACGTGATCTGGCTGAAGATGCTGTGTCCATTGGTGAGGGTAGGTTGCCTGTCTTGCGAGAGGTTGCCAGGAACGGCCTGCCAGCTGGCCCAGCTGATTTGCCACAGCCCACTCAGGAGCTAGAAGCCAATGTCACAAGTTAGCTGAGGCGTAATGCAAAGCTCTATTTCAATCTTGCAATGCCTTCCCCGACTGCTCGCATTGGCAAACTGAGTTACTTGTGAAGAGACATAGGCCCAATGTCAGCACTGCATTGAGGCAGTCAGATAGCTGACTAGACTTAATTCCTCTTCTCAGATCAGTAGATGTGGTTCAGATCTGAAAAATCTCGCTGCAGCCTGTATGGCTTCAAAAGATCTGCATCCTGCTTGTCCACAATCTCCTGACTCACAAGTTTTCCAACGAGTGGAGCAAGTGTGGCTCCACTGTGCGTCACAGCCACATACAAGTTTGGCCAGTCCCTTGAGTATCCAACAATGGGATGTGCATCAACTGGGTATGGCATCAGCCCTGCTGTGACTTGCTGGCACTCTGCTTCAGCAAGGTCTGGTACGTACTGGGCTGCTGCCTGAATAACCTGCAATTAACATCACAAACAAAGACTCAAGACTGCTACCAGCTTGCAAATGGCATGGCACAGTATTCAGGGCTATATTGACTGAAATGACGCTTTTGCGACCGCAAAGCACTGTGGTTTACATTTGAAATTACCATCAGCATCATCAACCTTCATGCTTTTTTGAGATTTCACCAATAGAGTGAATTTCTCAGAAAAGCAAAGCAATCCAGCCTTGTGGAGGAACTGCTTGCAACACTCCACATGGCTAAACTGTCAAAACAACTCTGCAAGTGTGCAGTCAGGCCTGACCTGTTTGGCAACTGCGTCTGTAGCTTCTTCTGGGCGCTCATCACCAGCAAAGACGGATATCATAACATCTCCATCACGCCGCTGCACAATGAAGATTGTGTCTGTACACATCCAAACAGCGTGCCTGAGTGGAATGCATCAGCCTTGCTTGTCACAATGCAAATGGTGCCTGGCGATCTACACATTTGACTGGCAATGAGTAAAGATGCTTGAAGGTCTCTAGCACTGCTGTTCTAGGCAGAGTGAGCGCATGATGCCCTGCTGTGCACAAGACAAAGCTGACCGTGTGCTGTCTTGGCTATGCAGTCTGAGGCACCAGCTGAGCAGTGGAGCATGTTAAAGATGCAAGGCTTCATACACAAGTGTTGTTGCAGGCATACTGTAGTCATGCAGTCACTCTGTTGGATGTAGCGTAGTCTCCTATGCACAGGATTGCAGCTGCCAATGAACCTGAAGGTTTGATTGTGACAGATACCGCATACAGACGGCTTGGCAGCTTACCACTGACAACAATATGTTTCAGTATTGGCTTCAGAGGCTTTGTGATGACAGTGACGGTGCGAGGCTTAGCAGTGAGGGGAACTGACAGGCCCAGAGGCTCAGTCAGCTCAAGAATGCCCAGCGCAGCTGCTAGCACAATGACATCAGCATGCATAGTGTCTTTGGGAGTGACCACCCCTGCACACAGCAGACGAAGTGTTTCAGCACTTTGATAATAGCCACCAGAAGCCATTATCAGACTTGATAGAGAGCTGCGTCTATGCATCTTTGACACAGCAGATTTGGCACAAAACTGGTCAAGATACATGGAGCTAACGTATATCATTGGTGTTGAAATGGCAACTGCTGAGTTTGCTGTGCACACTACCCAGTGTCTTGCCTGTGGATAGGGTTAGGTGCTTCTGCATGTGTGTGTGAGCGATCCCGAAAGCGGATGTTTGTTGCTGCTGCTGTTTCTGCCACAGCAGGGGAGCTACAAAGCAAGCAAAAGGCAGAAACAAGCCATGCAGCAGTGTCAATGAGTGATCAATAACAGTGTGTAAAGGCCATGCAAGTCTTGTCGATGTGAGCTATTCCTTGGCCTTGCAGTACCTGACACTGTCCCGCCATCATCTGATGCAGCTAAGCTTTGCACTGGCGTGTCAAACAGCACAGAAGCCCCATGACGCTGTGCCTCCTTCAAAAAGTGGTTGACTGCTGTCTCTGGGTAAGCATAACCTGCAAGCCATGCCAATACCTATGCTTCAGAGCTGTCAGCAGGACCAGACCAAATGCAAGATAGACTCTGCATTCTTGCTCACAGGCAGCAGCAGCACAGGAAGGTATTGTGACAAAAAGCGTCACACAGCCCTGCAATGCAGAGTGGGCTTGAACCTTTATAAAATAAGAGCATGTTGGCCAAATGGATGCTTGCAACAGCTTCAAGCAACAGCGCACACATGATGCCAACATCACATTGATGCATCTCAAAACCGCATTGGTGCAAATGCAATGTCTTCAACAGCAGCATGTGCAAGGCTGGGCATTCAAACAGATCGCTTTGTATTTTACGCCAGCTGAAGGTGTTGTAGGGTGTTTTGATAACATACCTTCCTGCTTATACAGCCTAGCCCCAGCTTTGCAGGCTTTGGCAGACAGTGCTGGCTCTTCCTGCTTCAACTGCTCTGCAGTCAGGGCTGCAGAGGGGTATTCATTGCGTACTGGTCTATCATCGTGCAGGAACAAGGTGCCAGGGAATGCTGCCAAGTCTGGGTACTGCTCCCATAGCTTCACGCTTGCTTGATTCAGCTCTGCAGAAGGTCGTGCCGATCGAGCCAGTACAATTCTTACTGCAGAGGTCAGCGTGTGTTGAAATCAGGCATTGGGGCTGAGTTGAGCCGACACCTCTGTAATGCGCAGGCTTCTTGCGGTTTGCGTTCAACCAGGCCCAAGATTTGCCACTAGCTCCTGCTTGCAACAGAACCGCTGAGCATGCGCTTAGACTCGGCATCAGCGAGTGACTGCCGCCGCCAGGATGTTCAGAGACTGACAAGCTGCATACCTGCTGCAGGCCGCCCTGCTGCCTCTACGACTGTGACGGGACAACCCTTCTGCGCCAAATGCATGGCGACTGAGGAGCCGATCAGCCCAGCGCCAACAACAAGCACGCTGGGCTTCCCCGGGCGGGGTATCTGCTGCCCGCTGCTTTGTGTAGCGGCTGTCAGAGTTCCGCTCAACATCGTGATCCTGTGATACAATTCAATGCCTTATATTACATTTGAATTCTTGCGCAACCGCGACATATTGAACGGACGTATGTTGCAACAAATGGCCAGCCCGCGTTTGTCTCTTGACGAACTTCAGCTTCAAAATCTGCGATCATTGTTCCATGGCAAGTTGTTGCGTAGACATGGGTGCCATTGGGTGACTAAGAAATGAGGGTAACTTGTGCCTATGACTAAGTGTTTGTCACGGCTTGCAGCTGGACTGCATGCAGCGACATTTGTTTGGGAACTGACGCAACAGCACACTCGCTCAACGGAGATATGGACCGCAGCAAGCGTCAGATCAGTGTCGATATTCAGGTAGGATTCTGTGAAGCCGCTGTGTGCCAACGCAGCGACCTTGCCTGACCAGTGCCGGTATACAGGGGTACACAGGTTCGTGGTCAAGCAGGCTTCCTAAGGACGTGACGACAAGCTGTGTGCTCAAATGGTTCTGCCCCTCATTCGGATTGGATCCCATCACTACCTACTTGGTCCACAAAGGCCAACGGCTGCCAGAGATTACCCTTGATCAAGTGTGGCTGGCAAACCATAGCATTTCCAGACTGCTTGCACATTGCAGCACTCAGTGTCATTATGGAGTTTGACCCAAATCAGGTTCGCTAGCTTTCCATATGTCTCAGGGGGAGCCTGAAGCCAAAAGGCACCTGAAGTTAGCAGCAGAGGTTGGCCTTACATACGCCTTCTGTATATGGTGTCCCATGTTGGCTTGCGCACATCTCAACATTGGGTGGAAGTTGCGCAGAGTTTGTCCTCAGAGCGCTCCTGGTTCTTGCTGGCATTACAACACCCAGCTGCCTTGGCAAAGTTTGCTGCAGTCGGCATCACAGACGCTGCACCAGATGCTGTCATGGATGATGTTGACTTGCACCTGATGTGGTGGGTAGCAGGCAGCCTTGCAGCCAGACCTCTTTTTGCTCTTGTTGACTAATGGTCACAATCTCTGCAAATCACCCCACCTCATGCAAAACTTGATGTACCACAAGCGGTAGCAAAAGTCTTGCAGACTGCAACAGTCCAAGTCAGCAACCGTAACGGCAACTCAGAAGCAGTCTCCAGCAGAGGAGTTCAGCACCTCAGTCAGTTGGCTCATCTCAGATCCCTGGTGCTTCTGTTGAATCTCGCAACAGTTGTTGCAGCTCTTAATCTAGAAGATATCGCCGTCCAATCAGCCTTTCGTCACATCTGCAATGCAATCACAGCAATATGCGTGCTCCTGCAAAAGCTGCGCACTCAGGGCCGACCCATTGAATCAGTCACTCTCGAACTTGAGCTGTCAATGCTTTGGCGGACATGGTCATCCCGTTCATGAAAGGCCTTCTCAAAAGCAATCCAGATGTGCACCTGTTCTGCATCGGCGCAGGATGCCTTATATTGGCCACTTTGCTGAGCAGCAGTACAGCAGAACTGCAGTGGGTCATCGTCATGAGGCTGGCATCCTTAGGTGAGTGGAACCTTGTCAGCCGTCCACACTGTCTTGTTACACCTGATAAAGACAGCAGCCGCAAATTAAGGCTGTGCTGCAGCATGGCGTCAGCTTACCATTTGCAACTCTTGTCATGGCTGCAGGGATGCATTTGTATACAGCTGATTGCTTAGATATGTGTAGCCCGGGTTCCTTGGCATCAAGCAATTGCTCTATGTATATCCTGCTGATGTCTGCATTCTTACTCATTCAAGTGGTTCACCATGCAGGCACTATGGCTGTCTTGGTCTCCAACATGAGCCTGGCCAGGGAAACAGCTTGGAACTTATTCATGGTTGTCATGCAAATGCACCGTCTCCATAAGAGACCAGAAGCTGTTCTGGATCTTCTTGACAAGACTGGCGCAGTGCATCGCCTGGCCAACCTGCTGGCGCCGCCCAAAGGCTTCATTGCTGTTGAGCCCAAGGGTACAGTCAGGCCTGCTGTGCTGTGCTGTGCTGTGCTGTGCTGTGCTGTGCTGTATTGCGCCGTGTTGCGCCGTGCCATGCTGCGCCCTGGCCTGCCATGTTGACTATGGTCACCTTTGCTCGGTGCTCAAGCTGTTGACACCGCAAATTGTAGTCTCTATGTTGCTGAGCTGTCAGCTGTCACACACTGCGTTGTGCTACTTGGCAAATGTGCCCACTCTGCTATTGCAAGGCACGTATTGGCTAGTCAAGCCATTTGTGGTGCAGCTTGCACTATTGGTCACATGCAGGGGTCAAGGCTTTTGAGGACAAGTGGTACGAGAAGGGAAGCCCTGATATCCGCGTGCCTTTCTCATGAACAGAATTCTCTTGCGCCGCTCAACTAGCAAGAATTCTGCTGGCTTGCTTGCACTTCTCTCCCCAGTGGAGTGGGCAAAGATACAGCACACAGCCGTCCAAGTATTCACCAGTTTGGCTTGGGTGGTAGAATATACCGAGCGCCCAGCATCAATAGAGCTGGCTGCAGCAACAATATGCCTGTATCATGATACGGTGAAGATCCCATACCTCTTGCTGGCTGAATTTGACCAACCCTGATCTGGATGTACAAGATTGCATAAGGTGAGCTAGGTCTTCAGAAAAGAGCAAACTGTTGCCTGTTTTCCAATATTTGCATTTGACAGGAGTTCGCGCTTGGTCCCACAGACTGATTTGGTACATGCTGTGGTTCCAGGCGTACTGCATGCACTCTTGATCCAGCTGTACCTCCCCGTCACGCTTCATGCTGTTTCTTTGAGATGGCAACTTGAGTCCCTAGAGCTTGAAAGCATGATCTTGATTTTTCGCATAATGGCTGTCGGTCCCTGGCTCACTTAGGCGGTGGTCATTAGCCTGCCCTGCAGCTCAGCAGTCACACTATGCATATCTGCTGAGAAGGAGTTGCAGTATTTTCTCTGTATTAGTACTGCATTGGCTACCAGGAAAATGCAATGTATCAAGTGTGTCAGAGGGATGACTGCGGTCACATTGCAGTGATTGGTTTGCTATTGCCTTGTACTCATATTGAGAACATGTGCGGGGAAAACACTGTAGCTCAAGGTTGCAGCTGTGTATGCAGGACAACTCACAAGCCGGCGCTGGCACACTGGAACCTGGACCCTAAGGCAGAGCCAGCTCCCTTGGCAAGGCTATACCTCCAGCGTTTGGGCAGTCAGCCATCTCTTCTGGTGCTGGACCCCTCTAACGAGCCAAATGATAATGCACAGAACAGTGGCAGGGCTGGCGGGAGATACTCTCGGCCTCACAAGAGCAAGTGCCTTGGCTGTGGGGACTGCAATGGGCCCGACCGGTTTTGCAAGACAGAGGCAGTCACAGGCCTCAGGACCAGCTTCTGTAAGTACTACTTTGACAGATCTGTCCGTCAGCACTGCATGGCCATATCAAGATGGCCAAATGTGCATGCTCTGCATCTGCTTGCATAACAAGTAGTCTGTTACTCCTGTTTGTGTATGTTGAACAAAATGGGCTGCTCTCTGTTCATGCTTTGCTCTTTGTCTTTGGCAAGTCAGCATGTTATATTGACCAAAGATTGGCTTTGCCAGGCAAGTTTCGTCTTGCTTGCCATACCTGGATTATCAATTCTATTCAGTTTTGGCAAGATCTTGAAAATCCCTTGTTCATCTATTAATCCACTAAATGGATAACTACTTTCTGTGGGCGGAAGTGTCTCAAATTGCAGAATGAGACAGCGACTAACAAGCTGTTTGATTGCTTAGTTGATGGGGCTAGTCAACCACTCAAGTACTCATTAAGAAATCTTAAACCAGCACTGAGCCATATGGGTTGCCTGCAGGCTATGAAGCAGAACATTTCCCAAGTGAAGTGGAGACATTTCTGGAGCCTTTGTATCGCGCTTTGGATGATGAGAGGCAATGCAAGTACCTGCTGTATGGCTGCCACAAAGAAACCCAGAACGGTGACCTTATGGCCAACACTCAAGAAAGCTTTGCTGCTGCAATCAGGAAGCTGAAGGGCAGCTTGAGTGCTCAGCTCACTGCTGCCGCCTGTCTAGTCAGACTCTGTCACCAGGTCAGCAGATGCTGCTACCATGGCTCCAACACAGCCCAAGTTAGTACGTTTCATGAGCAATTCCATGTGTAGCAGAATACAGAAGCATCTTGCATAACGTACAAGATGTACAATGCACCAATGGTAGCAACATATCAAATGCCAGGTAGCAATTGCTCAGCATCTCAGTGGGTATCAGTAAAGCACCATTTCTGATGCAGCACTGCAGATGCAGCACAAGCAGGACTTCACAAAACGCCAGCATAACTGCACAGAACCGTTTGGTGCTTAGGCAGCTGCATAGCAAGCATATTTTGTGCCAGACACACTGTGTGAAATGTTACGCAAGCCTCAATAAAGTTCATGGCACATCCTGTACCTGGATGCAGCTGATGGCTTTCCAAACTCCAGTTAGAGACTCCAATCCTGGCACAAATCTGTTCGGTGCGCGCGCATGTGCAGCAATCTGACACAGATGCTGACCGTCCAGCTAGCGTGCTTCATTTGATCAGTCAGCTGTTTGTAGGTCAGGATCAGTTTGCAGCACCACCACATATCCAAAAACAATCGACTGTGATGCAGGAGGTTGTTATGGTGGAGAGAAACCAGACCCCGCAGATTCGATGGCTACAGCCCTCCATCACAAATGGCGACCTGGAGTATGCGTTTAAGCTGATATCAAAAGTCTTTGAGGTATGTCACTGGAGCCACTATGCGCTCAAGCAGATATACCCCAGCATTGCCTTCCCTCACATCGACCAGCACAGTCTATGAGCATCAACATGCAGCTGTGCATTCAGCATGCAATATGTGGATCTTGACACATGTGTGCTCGGCTGTGCATTGCAGAGTATGCCACTAGCTTTGGTCATTCTTGTAAGACGCGAGTAATGCTGAGCAAATGGTCAAGCGTGAGGGTTGCCTGGCACTATGGATCAGTGTGCTTGATTAGTGCAGCCTATGCAAAGCACTGATGCATTTATGGTGCCTGTTTAGGCTGATGTATGCTGCGCAAATACTGTGGCTGCTGAAACATGGATACACGTCAATTTGATGATTGTGTGTTGTTCCGGCACCTAGTCCTTTCTGCATGTTCTGCATTCACGCTCTGTTGTAGATGGCTACCATTACTTTGCAAACAGCTCTTTACAGACGCAGACTGAAGGTGAGTGGAGCACGGCAGTGTGTTTGGGTGTGGTGCGGCTGCTGCACCAGGTGAGTCAGCTGCACAGCCAGGACAGGAGAAGCCAAGCTGGGCTGCTGCCCCGCATTCACCAGGTAAGCCACATCTCAGCACTTGCTTTTCTGGCTGAATATCTATGAGTGTGGCAAAGCTTGCTGTTGCCATGTAGATGTTGTATGCTCGCATGCACGGTGGATTAAGTGTCACTTCTGTGCTGTGCAACAGCACTGTTGCTTTCCTGCATTTTGCATTGATGAATATTTCAAACACAGATAGGTGAGACAGCATGCCCTTGACCATAATTGTCATGCTGTTTTGCTGTTAAGGCCTTGCAATGATCAATCACAGCAGTGTTTCTGTCAGTCCCGTTTAGTCCATGAACTGTCAGGAAGCAGCTGTGACCAGTTCAACAGGGAGTTAGGGTAATGTCACAGAACAATAATCATGCATTGTTTGTTGCTGCCTATGAGCGTTGAACAAAAGATAATAAACTCTATCAGAGGATGAATGGTATGAAGCAACAAATCAGAGTGTCTTACTTTCATTCAATAGTGTTTTACGAAACTTACGCAGTCTTTTTGATGCCCCAGAAACTTGAAAGTACTGCTTGTCAGGGCAGGTTGTGCAGGGGCTTGCTCATTTCTGTCTGTCCAGACAAACCTTGCTGCCTGCAGGGTCCAAAATACTGCCGTGCACAGACTGCTGTTTTTTCAAACTTTCCTGATGACATACTGAGGCCACCAGAAGTTGTACAAGGGCAGCTGCTGTCTGCCAGGCTGCCAGCCTGGCTCTCACCAAGCCCTGTTTCAATTTGTGTGAGCAATCAGACGATGAAGACCTCATCTCATCCAGGCATGAGGTGAGCAAAGTACTGCAGAGCTCGAAGGCCTTTGCTTTGTTCAAGCAGTTGCATTGGCGGCATCAGGATACACTACACTTGTGAGCATACACATAGTTCAAGGTAATCATATGAACAAACAGTATTCACAGCAGAGCATTGCATGTCATGGGAGACAACAATCACTGAGTAGTCAGTGCCTGCAACACTGACAGTACTGTGTGGGCTGTGCATTGTCCCATGTCTGTTTGACATCAGCAAGACGTG
Organism: Trebouxia sp. TZW2008; assembly: GCA_002118135.1. Taxonomy (NCBI): domain Eukaryota; kingdom Viridiplantae; phylum Chlorophyta; class Trebouxiophyceae; order Trebouxiales; family Trebouxiaceae; genus Trebouxia; species Trebouxia sp. TZW2008. The sequence continues at coordinate 13,280 of BDIU01000513.1, forward strand.
CTAATGCTCTGCAGGTTATAACAAAGCTGACTGCCGCCCTCGTAGCATTTAGCCAAACGCTCACAGAGCAGCAGTCACAGAACACGAGAAATGGTTTCAACAGCACAGATTTGCCACAAGCAGGCACGCTTTTATTGCAGCCAGTCATCATGGGAATGCTTTGGCCATTTGTGAAGGGGCCAGAAGCATGACAGGTCTTTTGCAGAGGAAGCGTAAAGGCTGTGTGTGGAGTGGCTGTGCCAGTTTCAGGCGCTCCCTCAAGCAGGGATGCAAGAATGGATGCATGCACTAGCTTCATACTTTGACATGCTAGGTATGAGTGCGATTTTCCACTGCAACTGTATTTCTGCATTTGCAATTTAGCTGCAGTTGAATCCTGCTTTGGCACAAAGTTGTACTGACATAAAGCGAACCTTCTTTTCAAAAAAGAGACGACAAACAAGCCTATTTGATTTGTTTCTTGCACACTGTGCCTTGCACTGACACAATGCTGCTGTTGCATTGAACCCTACTGGTCCTGCTCTGTGCTCACGCCCATCACTGTCTTGCCAAGCCTTGCACATCTCTTCACAATGTCAATTTTGCTGTTCACAACCCGCCTAAACTTTGCTTTTGTTTGCAGCAAAACACAGCACATTGTTCCCAGAGACTTGCCCTCCGCTGCCAACAGCAGCCGCATGCAGAGCCCTGCTAGGCACGCTGAGCATGCTGCTCAACCAGTCATGCATTCAGAACAAGGATGCTGCACGGCCCAGGAAGGAGAGGGCGGGGCACAACACTGCTGGTAGAGCATCCACTGCAGAGTCCACCTTGGCAGACACCGTCAAAGAGGCCAAGGACGCTGCCTTAGCATTATCCCTGTTAGGTGCCACACTCCCTGAATACCAGCATAAACTACAACCTGATGCTGTTGCAACTACAGACTGCCAATGCTTGTGTGTGGAAATGCCAGCTGTGTGAACTTGCTAGGCCTCGCTTTAGTGAATGCATGCAGGTTCAGCATGCATCACAGTTGCAGTGAAATTTGTCCACACCCTCCCTGTGTTCACTGTGATTGCACCCGCAGGGTAACCAGTCCAGAAGTTATATGCAAGCAATGCCCCTTCTGGTCTTTGATTTGCTTCAAGTGCTTGCGGGCATGGCAGAAATTGTTGTATCTGCACTGCAGAGGATGGTGTGGCAGCTGTGGAAGCCATGCAGAACAGTCCAGTATGGATCCCAATTCTGGCTGAGGTGGCGTCCACTGAACGGGCGGGAGGTGATCAGGCAAAAGGCAGCAGCTCTTTGCAGAACCTCAGGGATGTGAAGAAGTGGGGAACGGTGCTGCCCAATAACCTGGGGCGGCGTGTTGTTGCCTGCTTCAAGACCCTTGTGAGCCCACTCAACCTTTTTTGGAGCCATACACATAACTTTGCGTGCTTGTCACTGGCAGATTGCAGTTCCCGAACTGTTGTACAGCATTTAGCTGGAGCAAGGTCATGGCATGCATCTCATTGTGTATAAGCCAGCCAACAAGCTGTCACCACATACAGCAAGGATACGAGCTGTGCCAGTCAACAGCACATACGGGGCGGTGACTTTTGTCAACTAAGAGGCTTTTGTGTGCTGTATCACTTTTGCACGCCGAGCAGCATGAATTCCTCAAGACTCAGACTTACTGCTGGGCTCGCAGAGCGCTAAACTGATGTGTTTGCTTGCAATTGCTGGTTGCCTGTCTAGTATGCATCAAGTGTCAGAGAGTCAACTGATCGCTAGCCCAGGCACTGTTTCTGCTTTGAAACAACCTTGATCAATGCTGTGGTCCACTGCTGTTCAGGCGTCTGCACAACCATCAGAGGCTTCAGTTCAGGCTGCAGAAACAGCCTTTGAGCAGCTGATGGAAGAAGAGGACCAAGCAGCAGCCAAAGCAGCTGCCAAGAAAGCCAAGAAGGAGAGGCAGAAGGCCAAGAAGCTGCTGTCCCCTGCAAAGCCTGCCACCAATGCTCAAGCAGCAACAGCATCAGCCAAGCCAGATCCTGACTCAAGCAACAACTCATTCCAGCTAGAAACCGAGGAGTTCAATCAACTAGCTCTGAGCTTTTCTGCTGCTGGTGACCTACTCAAAGGCTTTCCAGATCATCCTTCATCAGACAAGGATCTGCAGCATTCCTCTACACCTGGCAGCAGCGCATTTGCATCATTAGTCAAAGACATGTTGAGTGCTGCAGCCAGCTCACACGGCCTGTTCCCTGCTGACAACAGCAGTGCAGCAGCACATGGCTCATACAACATGAGCAGCCAAGCTGATACCATTGGTGCACACAGCCAACAGATGGCAAGCAGTTCTGCCTGGGCAGAAGCAGTTGATGGGACAGACAAGCCTGTAGGCAGCCCTTTTGAAGATGCTCAATTCCTGCAATCACTTTTCTGCTGTCCTCTGACTCAGGTAAGGGCCGAATGTTCAGCAAAAATACTCTGCTGCCTCAACGCTGTACAAGCGTCAAGGCACATACATGCAGCAGAAAGCTAAGCACAGGCTACACTACAGGCCACAGTGACAGCAACTAGGCAGTCACCATGCCACAGACGGACATCACGTTGTGTCAGTCAATGAAGTAGAAAATTGCCCCCCAACCGTTCAGACGTCAAGCAGCCCCATTTTGCAGGAGCTCATGTTGGAGCCAGTGCTTGCCGCTGATGGTCATACCTACGGGAAGGTTGCCCTTGTATTGTGGCTTCATGCCAACAACACATCGCCTGTTACTGGCAAGACCTTGCCCACAACCGCATTGTGCCAAATCTCAGTGCCAGGTCTGCAATTCAGTCTCACACAGCCCAGCAGCAGGTGAGCAGCAGCAGCAGCAGTACTGTGATGCTGTGGTGCATACAGTCTGACATTGCACTAACCAGATTAAGCCTCAAACCTTCTGCGTATGCGCATAAACCTCAAGGTTTTGGCAGTCAAATACATAAGACCACACAAGCACTTGGCATGACTCATTTGCTCATGTGATGCAGGAGTGCGGCGTGTGTCCATGGAAACTTGAATTGGGCATGACATCATCTGCCTGACCCTAAGCTTCATGACCGCAAGATGTAGATTCACTTCTGTACTTGTTCATCAACGGCACCTCTCACTCAGGAGCAGGAAGAGCATGCAGATTCATCCAAGGATGCTGTCATGATGCATGGTGCTCTGCTGTCATGATGCATGATGCTCTGATATCATGCAGGATGCGGGTTCTCAAATCTCAAACCTTCAGTCATTACTTAGCTTTTGTCAGCTGTCTCTCTTGGTGCCCAACATCGCAAAGCAACCCACCCTTCACAGTGCAAAGTAAGCCAGTCAATGTTTGACTGCTATGACTCAATTTCCACTTTGGGTATAGAAGGCAGACTGCTGTCAAGGGGTTCAAGATTGTGAACAGAATACACGAAGGCTGTGTGCTCTTATGGCAACGTGCAGAGGTAAACTGCTATAACTGCAAACTGACTAAAAGTTGCATGGGCGGAGCGCTACATGTTTGTTAGGATGTCTCAAACAGGCATGCTGGTATAGCACTTTGATATAGCAGTCAGCCTCAACAAATGCAGCACGACATTGTCACAGTTGATTGAGTTCCGTGAACCTTATAATGAGTTTGATTTGTTTATAAAGAGCTTGGACCTAGCTGATGCTGAACGTTTCAGCAGTAGCTAAGCATCAGCAGAGCAGAAGGTGTTGCTGCTCTTGGCATGTTGGATAATCATGAGGACCTGGTGCTCAGTGCACAGTGGTTTAAATTTGACAACATTCAATTTGTCAACAATCGCGGCTAGCTTCAAGAGTGTATTTGCATCATCTAAACATTCGGCACAAGATGCAATACAGCATCCACTGTCGGTTCAGCTGATATCAACGCAGCCGCAAAACAGTACATCCTCTTGTTAATTAAGCCAGCCAGCCAAGGAGCTGAGCCAGTTGTGTGTTGATGCTACCAGATTTGTGTACTCATATCAGACTGCTATCCCTGAAGCTAACAGGCAACACCAGACTAATACACATTTTCTCACACATTAGTTGCAACAGCGTTTTTGAAAAGATGTTGGGCACAATGCACGTATGGGCTAAGGAATCGCCAGTGACATGAGACACGCTGCTATTTTGTAGCCAGCTTTGCACAGCAGCCTTCTCATATGTGTGTCCATCACTGGCAGCCGCAATGACAGATTCCTTCATCGCCACCTGCAGCAACATTAAAAAGTCAGGGCAATGGTCAGTGTTTGAGAGCTGCGGTTATAACATGCGCGCTTTTTTTGCGCAACATGATCATTTGGGGGTGTTTCACTATGTCATAGACTGCATGAGTTTCATGGACACATAGTCATTGCCACAGTATGGCACATGTGATCAGCCTTGTTGGCTGGCTAAAGCATGTAAAATTATTCTCTCTCTTCTCTCTCACTTTTTAGTCCCACTAAGCAATGCAGTGCATCATGTTATGAATCAGCTCATGATCATGCCATGAATGCCTCTTCAAATGCAAGCTGCTTGCAACCAGTTTTCATGGTGTTTACGGGCCGCTACGCAACGCTAGGGGCGGTCAAAGCATGCATCAAGGTCACAGGTCATGCAAAACTGCATCATTTTGGGAGCTGAAAGTTGCACTGTGCTCTCAGTCATTACAGGTTTCATACACAACCATCCCTTCATGACGTCCTAGACACCAGCGCCAGCTGGGAAGCACAGAGCCTGGGTCAACAGTCAGGCACTCTTGCATTATTCATCCAATTGCTAATCAAATGTCACATGCTGTGAGCAAAACAGCCAAGGTGATCTGGCACACAGTGACACCCTGACGACCAGCCAAATCGACTCGAAGCAACACAGCTCGATCCAATCTGAACCCAAGGCAACTTCACACGCAGCAGCGAGCCCTCCAAGCACACCGTCACAGCAGGATCACTCGACTGAAGATCACAACTGAGATTGGTGCAGCCACACAACACATTCTGCAAATGCTACTGCTGCAAAAGAGAAAGGCTGCAGCATCCTATGAGCAATCAGGAAACATAAAACGAGCCCAGTACCCAGAACAGCTTGCTATGCAAAAGCGGCCACTCACAAGGTACGTTGCTGTGTTGTCACCCAAA
>BDIU01000514.1:186-21100 GCA_002118135.1 Trebouxia sp. TZW2008
GGGCGAAAGCTTTCGGCCCCTTTCGCTGCCGAAAGCTTTCGGCTATCTGCCCGCTCACTGTCAATTTCACAGCTCTGCGCGTTGAGTGCGCGTTGAGGGTCACGTCAAGGGTCATGCAGCTTTGTCGTGAGTGCCTCGAATCGCCAGCAGCTTCTTCACAATCGCCACATCTTGGTGAGTGACGTTCTTTCAGGCTTGCAGTGCAAGCGATTCCCAGGTCTGCCCGCCTAAGTCGTTCTATTTGCACCATTTGCATGCGCCTGCATAGACCTAAAGAGTGTGCCGTGATCTCTTGCAACTGCTTAAGAGCAAGTAGATTGAAACGTGAGTGCGAGTAGCTGTTCCGGGTCGAATCAACCTTTCAGCCTTACACCTAACATCCTGCCGTGAGCGCTCTGCCATTGGCTTGCGTTGTCAGACACGGCAACAAGCTGCATGCCTGCAAGCTGCAGAGCAGTTTGGATAGAGTCTTTCATCTTCACTGTCAGCCATGTTTTTTGCACAAATCATGATTCTCAACGGCACTCTACACAATATCAAGACCGCTGTTGTCGCCCAGGGCCATCTGCCCAGATTGCAGGCAGTTGTGTGAATTGCTACTAGGGGCGACTTGCTGATTGAATGTCTGAAAGCTGCAGTGTTTGCCTCCTTGGTCCCCTCTGGCTTGAAAATGACTTTCAGGCCTGCCACTGGTCGCTCTGTAACCATTGTGATCTCTGATGCCACAGTTGGCACATGATGCGGCTTGAGTGGACATGTCATTCACACAAAAAGTGGTTGAAGCCAGGGATTAGCACTCCGGATCATTGTCAGTGTCCATACCAGGCAGTTCCTGGGTTGAACAATGTGAGCAGCATCAGTACACAGCAAAGGCTGCGCATGTGGTATGTATGCAGCTCTGTTTACACATTTGTCCAATGCTATGTGCTATGAGTTCTTGTGGGCCTAGTCAGACAAAGTATCGCAGGAGCACATCACATGTCATGCATACAAAGCATGTGTTGAGCACAACACGCATGTGCTTGCTGCTCTGCACATGCAATCAGCTGAGTAACAAAAGTTGCGGGTTGCTCTATCCGGCAGGGCGGTGTCATCTCCCTCAAGATCAGAAGGACGTCAGCAAAAACAGCATGATCAGCTGAGGACTGCTTCTAATCATAATATGAGTTCCTGTGTGATCGTCTGATTCTGCATCAACATCCAGGTCAGCACTACGTCAACGTCATGGAGTACTGCCAGCCTTGCATTTTGAGAGAAAAAGGGGCCTCTGCTTTGCAATAGCATAAATGGACTTCCTGCTTCCGCTTCCGTTGCAGCTTGGCATCAAGTCGAAACAAAGCTATCTTTGAATAGTCTTGATAGTCTACACCCTCTGTTTTCCTGCAGACACAGACAATGCTATTTAAATTGCATTGCCACCCGACACAGATGCTGTTGCACAACATGCAGCTTTGAAAGACCTTTCAGATATCAGCCTGTCAAATGCAGTTTGCTATCATTGTCATGTTGTATGGCAGCTTCTCATAATCCATGTCACATGCTTCATATAACAAAACAAGCTCTGCTTACCACATCCAAATGCTCCGCAAGTGATGCCACTTTGCAAAGAATGCAATGTCATCATAAGTGGGGATTTCTAGGTAGTTGCATGCCACCAAGCTCAGGCAGCATAGCGACTTCAGCTTTTGTAAAGCCTGCAGGATGCACCACAACCCAATTCACTGCCTCATAAGCAAAATCCCTCCATGTTCAACATGCGTGGTCCAGCCTAGCATAAGTCCAAACTGGTTGGAGACAGTTGCTTGTGCCAGCATGTACCTGGCCGGGCCTGCTGACCTGTCTAGCATGCCGCATGAATGAAATGAATTGAATGAGCATGATGTCTGGTACCCACAGCCAGCATGACGATTGCATGCCGTAGTCATTGCAATCAAGCTAGTCAGTGTGACACATGCCATTCAAGAATGTGCATATGTGGCCAGTTGATCTTCAACGTTGGGACCATGTGCCAGAAGACCTGCAAGACCTGTTGACAATTGGCAATGGCATGTGCGTCGTTGACTCCAAGCACAAGGGCAAAATGACAAAGTGGTACATGATGGTCTGAGCATTGCAACAGTTGCTGCATTAAGGTTTTTCACCTGTGGCAGCTTTGGAAAGGAGTTGCCTTGCAAGTTCAGGCACTCCAATGATACCATGCTAGTGAAGCTATCTGGCAACTCCACCAGACCATTGTTACCCAGATCAAGCACTTTGAGGGCGCCAAAGCCCCATATGTAAGTTGGCAATGTGTCCAGCTCACATGAATTGAGGTTGAGCACCTACACGGACACACTTGATCAGTGCATTTGTAGTGGTTTAGCATGTGTCCAGACTGCATTGCTCAAAGACAGGTGCTTGGTGTTTACATATACCTGGCAAGCCCTTTGAGCCTAACTAGCATGGGTTTCAAACAAACAGACCCACATGGAACTGCAAATTGTACAATCATGCTGATGTACCTAGCCCTGAGCATGTGCAGTGTGACAAGTTGGCAACGCAGTTGGTTAGACATATGCTCCCAGAGCAGTCAGTGTATCGTGCAAGTTCTTAAACAATAACTCAGGAATGCCTATCCACAAACTATGTCAGGTGGCATGCAGCTGCATCCAGTGCTCATGATGGAATCAAATGTACTGAGTGGGCAAATCGGACCAAGTCACTTCATTGACAACCATATGGCGACTGACCATTGACTCCCAGCAGCACAGCCTTTGGCAAGTTTTGTTTGTGTTGCATCTGAACTGTTGGAGACATTGGCAGATGCATGGTGCATATGGACTGTCCAAGAATGTGGCAGCGTATGACACATGACAGCAAGTATGCAGCAATGATGGGCCAGACAATCTCCACCTTCAATGGCATGCTTTGGAAAAGGTGCATCAAAGCGTCTCGGCGTCCTGGCAAAGGTAGTGCAAAGGAATTGTGCGATGCATCTAAGTGCGCAACTTTGCAGCTCTGCAGTCTGCCACTGTTTGTGTAGATTGGAGACCTCCTGTGCACACAATCAGCAGAATGATGATGCTGACTGAGCATTGAGGGTTTAGCAAACATGAGGCTTGAGCATCAACACCAAACAGAAAGATTTGCTGCTGCACTTGCTACAGGGACCTTGAGCAGGACCCCAATGGCCTGCATAAAGACTACTTTAGACGGCCAAGATGCCCTAGGCCCAATCGTAAAACACATGTTTAGCCCAATAAACAAAGAGAAAGTCCAAAGACTTGATGTTCAATTGCGCCTGTGTATCTTCTGGATGTGACAGTATGCAGTGACAAAGGCTGCTGGCAACACAATCAGACACAGACCAAGAAACACAATTATTGATTTCTGTTAGGAACCATGATGCCTGTAGTTGCATGCATCTGGGATGCATTGCCGTCAGTGAAATGTGCAGCAACAGTGTGTAAGACCACATGGGTCAATGCGTTGGAAATATGATGTGGTTTATTGACTGACGCACCTCAAGCTCAGCTTATCAAGCTCCAAATCCACAAGTGAGTCCAGAAGCAAGACACAGCCAGATGTGTCATTCAGAGACAGCTCTGAAAGGCTCTTCAGTCCAGACAGCTTGTGAGTTAGACTAGCCACTTTGCTACAGCTATCAAGGCTTAAATGTTGAAGCCTTGAGAGTCTGGTTATGCCATCAGGAACCTCTTCAAGGCCTGCAGCAGTTGAAGCTACTGAGCATTGCCTCTTTTGCCGCAAGCAGAATGGCTGGGATGGTCCTGTTTGCAGCAAGCAAAATGACTGAGAATGACCCATTTGACAGCAAGCAAAATGGCCGGCAATGGCCCACTTACAGCAAGCAAAACAGCTAAGGAATGACCCCTTTTGCAGCAAGCGAGCCAGCCGAGAACGGTCCCTTTTACAGCAAACAAAACAGCTGAGAGTAATCGCTTCTGCGCTGTGCGTTGCAGCTTGAGCTACATGAGATCAGACATACCGCTTGATGAAAGAGAGAGTGATGTGAGCTGGGTCAGCTTCAGAAGTACAGACGGGAATGTGCTGATGCATGAGAGCGATAGCACATTCTCATAATCGGTGTCACTGGCCAGCTTGAGGTCCTGAACAAACAACAGTTTTCTTTGTCAATTCCCGTTATAGGTCTTCTTTGGTAATTGTTGGTGGGCCCTTTCAGCCCAAAGCTACCTTCAGGTTTGTCAATGAGCTCAGACATGACAAGTGATCTTGCCCAAAGCGCTGACGGCAGCTTGTCAGGTGCAGTGTTTTCATCTGTTTCAAGATGTGTAGATCTTGGAACGTGGTGTGAGTGAAGATGTCATTGCAGTTGATGACCTCCAGAGTTTGCAATCGACCGGCAAGCATCTCAAAGATGTCTGTCAACGATTTGCCATCGCGTGGAAAGCTGTGCGTGGAGTCTGCAGAAGAGTTCCTGAACCATGAAACAAACTCTGTTTGAATGGCACATTCAGATCTTTCTTGCTGTGCACTGCTAACACAGAGCATCAAAGCCTGGAAAATGGCTGGGGAAACCTACTTCAGGGTTAGCTTGTGGACTGAAGCAGCCCTTGGCTTCAACCAGCTTTGAAAGGCACTACGAAGCAGTCTCTCATGAACAGCCTTTTTGCAGCAGAAGTCCAGCAACATGTCCTAGTAAGCATATTGAGTCAGTGGTGCGCTCATGATACGTGGTCAGAGCCAGATCAGAAAGGGTGCGCCACACAGCACTGCAGCTTGTACTCACCTCCCACAGTGCAGATGGGGCTTTTGTCAGCAGGCTCCATTTTTTGCACACCAAGGGCAGGACCTCCCTGCAGCAGGAACAGCAAGCATCTATCACCATCTCACACAAGGGCATGCGCTGTGGCATGTGCTTCCGACCTGCTTTGGTATCCGGAAGACTGCTGAACGCGCGCCAACACATGAAGGAGCAGAGCGTCCGGTAAACAGTCGATGCCGACGCGTTTCTTGCTTGCATCGTATGCCTCCGGCGTGCCAATGTTGCACAACCCGATAGGAGGCTTCAGTCTGCCGGACCGTCTGGGAGGCATGATGGAGTCCGCCTGGTCCTTGCGATCGCGAGATTTTGATCGCTCAAGCTAGTCTGGTCGAATTTTGAAACTTTTTCAAGGATGGTGCATCGATCGAGACAATCAGACAGCTTCAGATCAGGATCTTTGTCGGATGCATCAGACTCCGGGCGTCGCACGGCCTTGGCGCAGGTTTGATGAGTGTAACCGATCACGAAGGTCAAGCCTGTCCGACACACTTCAAGCAGAGGCCAGCAGAGGCTGCGCAATGCTGCAGCACGACTGCGCAGGATTCGGGCGCTGAGCTGAGATCACGTCGATCGGCGAGGTGATGCGTTCTCGCAGGTGAACGCAAGTCAACTTCAGTGAGCTTTGAAAATGCAAATGATTGCTGTGACTCAACATGCCACATTCATAGCGTGGCAATTTTGGCCTGAAATCCGCTTTTCTCTGAAATTTTCCGGTAACATACCTTGGTTCCAGTCAAAACACGCAGAATTTGCATGCACAGGTGGCTATTGTCCGCATGCCAGTGTGGAAACAACGTACACAGTCCATAAATTTGATCGTGCATGTTGAGGCATGAAATGCAGAAATAAGATTGCATTCATCAAAACTTCCAAAAAGTCAGCAGAACACGCCAGAAGGTACTGTACAAGCTAAAACACACAGTGTAACAGTTACTGACAATCCTCAACCTGCTGTCGACGTTTGCTGTAATTTTGACCACTGGCGCTGCTGCTGCACAGATGGGGCTGTTTTTGCAGTCAACACTTCTGGTCTGCTGCCTACTCTTGTGACGCCAGTGCTCGATGCTGTCACATTAACCACATTTGCACTACCTAGCTGCTGGGCTTGTGACTGCGGCTGACTGGGGTTGAACACAAGCCGTATCGCCCTGGCCACAGAGCGCTCAATGAGTTCCCTGGTCAATTCAGCCCTGATTTCTGCTGCTCCAGGCTTATCCATCAGCTCTTTGAAGCGGGGCATGACTGCTTGCAGCCTGGACTGTAGATCTGTCACTAAATGTCTGGCGCCTAATGGCTGTGACAAGCTCGCTTCCTGACTCTTCTGCAGAACACAAGCAATGATATTGAAGCTAGCAAGTGTTTGTACACCAAAAGACAGCGTGAAGCACACAAACTGCTTGACTGTTTCTTGCAGTACTTGACTGGCTGACTCATCTGCTTCAAATGTGGGTACCAAATGCAGACAATCTGTGCTGCAACTGACAGCTGGTGCTTCGCGTCCAGAAGTCAGGACAGACCATCTGGTCTAGCGCTGGCTCTTACAAATAGTAATCAGAGTAAGACTGCACTTGGCAATGATAATCTGACAAGATAACGCAGTCAACATTACAACCTGAAAACACATTCTCTGGTATGCATGCTAAGCAAACTCACCGGAAGAACTTGAGAGGTGTCCCACTGCTGCTGCAAGGTGCTTTGCAGCATGCGCGCTCTGGGTAGTGTCTCTCTGTCTCCTGGCAGAACAGGGACCAAGCGCTCTGCCCACCACTGATTGCCAGTGCGCAGTGCTATGTTCTGTCTGACATCATCTGCATACAAAGTTGAACAGCTGAAGTACAGACATTGCGGTCATAGGCCCACTACGGGTTGCCAAAGCGTTGTGCAAGGTCTTGTCTGACATCATCACATACAAATTTGAACAGGTTCAACACGACGCAAACATGACAGGTTTGAATGCAATACTGTATTCAGCATCAAGTTTGAGTACTTCAATATGATGATGATCAAATGGCATTCAAGTCAGCAGCAAGGCTGCAAAGTCGACAACAAGACATCACTGCAACAAAATTGTATGGGACTATAGAACATCTATCGTCATAAAACAGCCACAACACATTCTCTGCCAGAAACTCCAGTGCCAGCAGAAAACAGCGTGGCCAATGCAAAAGCTTTGCAATACGTACCTGCTATTAGGGTGTCCAACAGCTTGACCAGCTCATGACACAATGGCTTACGTATTGTCTTGCCAGAATCTCCAACCAGCCACTCTGCGCAGACAAAAGCTCAGCTCAGCATGTGCAGCCTAACTACAAAAAAGGAGACAAGCACAAGTCAGCATGTGCAGTCGAAACTCAGAGAAAAGGACAACCTCAGGCGAGCATGTGCAGTCAAAAATCAAGTCAGCATGTTTAGTCAAGCCTCATAAAACGAGACAAGCCCAAGCTAGCATGTGCAGCCAAAGCTCACAGAATGAGACAAGCTCAAACCAGCATGTGAAGCTAAGAGTCAACAAATCAGACAGCGCCTGAGAGAGCTCAAACCAAATAGCTATGCTGACATAATGACAGGCATGTAAAGTCTGAACAGCTATCTCCACTGCTTAAGCAGGCATGTGTGACTTGACACCTGAGTTTGCTGTGCATGTCACAGCAAACCCATTTGTACGCATCGAAGCTTTCTCAAATGCAATGCACAAGCGTCGGCAGGACCAGAATGCCACTAGGCTGCTAATGCTCATGTATGGGAGAGCACAACATGTCATGCATGCATGAATTTCAGCTTGAGCTTGTGCACTTCCGATGTATTGGGAATGATCTGACGCGCGTTGACGTGCAAGGAAACATGTCACACACAAACATTGGAAGGGACATACCTGCTAAGAGCCAGAGCTGTGATGGATCATAGTCGACGCTCTTGCTGCTTTCTTCCATGAGGTTTTCAAGCCTATTCCATCTCAAGCCGCCTTGCTCATCTAGAACCAGCTCTTCAAAGCTAGTTCTGCACGCAAAATCGAGCAAAAGTCAGCAGCTGGCACGTAAGCTGGGCTGCAGGGTCAGTGAGCAGGCGGCAGGCCATTGACACAAAGAGCAGTGCAGGTACGCATGACACGTCAACAAACGTGGCAGTTCAGTGAGCAGAAAAGGGCCAAAACGAGAATACTCACCTGAGCTGGGGTGCAGGGTCAGTGAGCAGGCGGCGGGCCATGTAGGGGTAGGCCCGCCCCAATAGCTTGTACCCCCTGTCTGCTGACAAAGCCAGGCCCTCCAGCACTGTCAGGCTGCGCAGGATCAAGGCGTAGTATGCTGGCACCCTGTATGCACATCGAAGTCATGGTCAAGGTCCTGAGAGCATTGTCAGCCTCAATAATGAGGGCAGCTTTGAGGCTTAGTTGGCTGACACCCTGCAGGCACACCTAATGTGAAGGTACGGGGAGCAGTGTCAGCTTCTGCGCGCTGACAATGCCAACTGCTCTAGCACTGTCAAGCTATGTAGGATCAAGGCGTAGTATGCTGGCACCCTGCAGACATGGATATCGAAGACTGAGGCCCTGAGAGCATGGACAGCCTCAGCAGTGGCAGCAGAATTGGGATGTAGTAGGCCGGGACGTTGCAGCTATGCTCAGAGGTGAGGCAGTGTGGGTTTTGGCAAGCACATTTACAGGCCCTCTAGCACTCTTGGGCTGCGCAGGATCACGGCGTTATAGGCTGGCACTTTGCAGGCACACTTAGCCTTGAGACTGTGTGACTACTGTGCGGCTGCACAGAATCATGGCACAGTAAGCTGGCAGCCTGCAGGCATGACTTGTGGCGCAGAGTTGAAAAAGTACAGCAAGCTCTGGGAGGAATGGTTGAGGCTGCAACTACAGAAGCACTTAAGGTCTCCTTGAATCTGATGCAATTTGCTTCTACAAGAGGCTTGTCTTGCTCTTGAAGAAGCCCAAAGCACAGATTGCACTTTATGTTAAGACCCTGTAAATGCTGTCAAGCTGCCCAGGAGCAAGCTGCGTCCTGCATGAATCGAGCGTTTCCCACTGACAGCAATTATTTTGTCGCAAATCTCATGCCGATACAGGGGCTTTCAAGGCACCATCAAGCGATCTGAAAGCCTATGTACTTTTCTGCATTGACATCAGAGCCAAAAAGGCAAGACTGCTGCCACATACATCTGGCATTGATGCTGGACAGTGAGATCATTGCCATGAAGAGCCAATCAAAACCTGATTGTGCTGGCAACTGGTCCTTGACGATCTCTTCTTGGAAACGATGACTCATTAACACCACAATGTCCAGCGCCAGTTTCAGGTGAATGGGTAAGCAGTGTTGTCTGGTTGACTTGTGCGCACTTTCATCACGTGGCTCTGAGGCTACCTAATACCCAGTGAATCACTGCACCCAACAGTCAATATGCGGCACATAACGCACTTTAGGTAACATGTGAGAGTATGGATCACTAAGTCACTGTGCACACAGCAATGCACACAACACACTGGCATCAACATGCATACAAATATGCAAGCACTTTAGGATATCCTGCACTGAGGTTCTTACTGTGACGCTCAAAACAAGCCAGCCTGGCGAGATGGGACTTGGGCTACGCACACCTGGCACATGTGCTGGACAGTGTGACCAATCATTGGTATCACGTTTATTATCATTCAACTGAACAAGAAAATGATTCGTTGCTGGTACCTGAAGGGATACTGGAAAAGCACCTCGCCCAAGCCGTCCACAATAGCCCTGAAATTCAATTGGGACACTGAGGACCCTAGCACATCATCAAAGAACCCTGCTAGGGCAGGAGCTATGGGTGATGTGTCCACACTAGGGTCCATGAACTCCAGCTTGTAGTAATCCTTGCACATGGCGAGGTAATCTCTGTTGACTAAGTGGACCACATGGGCGATGATGGCATAACGTGCCCCTTGAGGCGCCTCACTCATCATGCCAAAGTCTAGATAGACTAAGTCTCCAGAAGTGGTAGCCAATAAGTTGCCTGCACAGGTCAAAATCCTTCAGCCAAAAGAAGAATTGACAATACAATACATGCCAACCTGTAGGTAAACTAAGTCTCCAGAAGTGGTAGCCGACAAATTGCCTGCAGAGGGCGAACATGCTTCAGACAGGAAACAGCTGAAAGACAAGTTGCATAAGGATGGACCAGTGAGCAGTCAAGCAAGCATTATGGCACACAACGTAGAGCATGGTTGGCAGATTGAGCAGGCAAAGATGTTGCCCAGCACCCAGCTTACTGTCAGGCCTACTGCAGCTGATGACACCCAGTGAACAGCTTACTGTCAGGCCTACTGCAGCTGATGACACCCAGTGAACAGCTCACTGTCAGGCCTACTGCAGCTGATGACATCCAGTGAACAGCTTACTGTTAGGCCTACTGCATCTGATGACACGCAGTGAACAGCTTACTGTCAGACCTACTGCAGCTGATGACACGCAGTGAACAGCTTACTGTCAGGCCAACTGCGGCTGATGACGCCCAGTGAACAGCTTACTGTCAGGCCTACTGCATTTGATGACACCCAATGAACAGCTTACTGTCAGACCTACTGCAGCTGATGACACTCAGTGAACAGCTTACTGTCAGACCTACTGCAGCTGATGACATCCAGTGAATAGCTTACTGTCAGGCCGACTGCGGCTGATGACATCCAGTGAACAGCTTACTGTCAGGCCTACTGCAGCTGATGACACCCAGTGGACAGCTTACTGTCAGGCCTTTTGCAGCTGATGACAAGGCGCATTAATTCTGACAGCTGGGCAGAACAGCGCAGCAGTGCACAAAAAGTTCAAGACACTGCTTAGCATCGCTGGTGCCGACATAGCGACTCAATGAGCTGGAGGATGCCATCAGCTGCTTGCTGTCATGCAATTTCTGATGCTGTTCTCCCTGAGACATGCACAGGACAGTATGTCTGAGTGTACTAGCATCTATGATGGCTTCAATGGTGTGTGCAGCAAATGCCTTGACTCAGTTAAATCAGTTGGTCAGCTGCTGATGATCGTATTACGCTGTCAGAGCTGTCATACCAGGGTGAGGGTCTGCATGGAAGTAGCAACACTCAAGCAACTGTCTAAGGGTGTGCTCATGGCCGATGTCCATAATGTCAATGATGCACAAACCACTAGACACTTGCTTCACTGTTTCACCAAGCATGCTGACTGCATGTTGGTGCATTCAACACCAACGCTCAGAAAGTGGTCATACCAGGATGAGGGTCTGCGTGAAAGTAGCCATGCTCAAGCAATTGCCTAAGGGTGCATTCAATGCCGATGTCCACAAAGTCAATGATGCTCAGGCCAGCTGCATCCATCTTTGGCTTGTCTGTCAACTTCACACCATCAATCCACTCCATACAAAGCACCCTGCAATGCAAATGCCTGCCTTGCAAACATGCAATATGACCTGCATTCTGTGCTTGTACATTGAGAAATTAACCAAGACAATAATGCACCTGTACACAGTGGCCAAAAGCTACCCCTTACTAAAGGGCAATCAGCATGAAGGGCAAGATGACATGAGACAGTGACCCCACTATCCATACAATTCAATTCAATTTATTTTTACTGTCTTTGGGACCCAGCAGGGGGGTCAACAGACAATGCCAACAGCGAATACTTCTGACTGAAACAAGCCCATGTCAGCAGGTTAAGTACAAGACTTTTCAACAAGCATATGACATACTAAGACTACATTTTGAGTGGTGCAAGCATAAGGGCACGAGCCTCGACGCACTACAAGCAAAAATCAGGTGATGACGTGAAGATCAGGCACTGTACCTGCGAGCAGTAGCATCCCAGTGTATGCCAGGTGTGCGTATCCTGGGCACATGGGCATATAGCTTGCTGAATTTCTCACAGCTCTGACCTTCCTGAATGTAGTCCAGCTCGCCAAACAGACGCCCAGCGAACTCGTCCACCAATGGCACCAAAGGTTGAGAGATCTGCAGCAGAGCTACTGGTTTGACCATGCCTGACACCAACATGTGGATGTATGCGCAGTGAGGGAAGCGATGTATGGACAGCCCAACACAAGCTTTGTTGTGCAAAGAAGAGCAAATATGATGTATGCCATAAGTAGCAGTCACTGACAAGCTTTACCTGTGCAAGATGGACTGCACAGAGCTGCAGCTGCGACTGCAGATAACAAATTTTTTGCCATATGGCTGCAGATGCCATCAGGTAGGAGGCAACAGCTATAGACATATGGACATCCCTTGTCAAGTTGCGAACAATAGCACACACTGTGTCAATTTTTATGCATCAAGCTGCCTCAAGCAACACAAGACAAATTGGCAGATACACCTCAGAGCTCATGAAACACCGCTTTGGGGATTGCAATCAATGCTGTGTAATCTACAATGTGACTAAGGTGTGCATCTTGGTGTTACTGTCATTGCGGGCATGCTGGCCAACCTACCACTGTTTGATTTTTGTCTATGACACCCATCAGTCGGCGCAGGAGCAGCATATCTATAGCAATGTGATCGCCAATGCCAGGCCGCTGAACCTTGACTGCTACAGTCTCCCCTGTGGCACGCAGAATGCCCTTGTACACCTGAATGCCAGGAGCAACAGCCTTCAGGGGCACAAAACAAGCTGGCATACTGTGCACATGTCTTTCATAAACAGGAGCATCTCCATGCTGCTGACTGAGATTGCCATAATGCACCTGGAGCATGCAGGGCTGTGCTTGTTGAATGACATCAATACAGCACCTCAATACATTTGGGCAAGGCATGTTGACACTGAGGCTGAGAAACCTGTCCAAGGGAAGCAGCAGCAACCGGTTCAGCAGAAAGCTGAGAGAACACATCCCCAATGCTGGCCTTGAGCTCTTCTTCTATGACTGCCATTGCTATATCTGTTGGGAATGGCTGTAACCTATCTTGCAAGTCTGCAAGCACCTGCAATTTACAGTGAAGCAGTGAATCATCATACGTGATACACAGATACACAAGGCAATGTGCCCCAATGCTAGCCTGTGACGCATCTTCTACTTCTTCTGCAGTCTGTCATGCAGGTCTGCTAAGACTTGCACTTGACAGAGAGGCACAACTGAAGTGATTGAGTCGGTGATGCTGCATGCAACTCGATTGTCAGAGCCCTAAAGCAACACATGAATGCTGGAAAAGAATGCAATTCAGGACATGAGCACCTGCATGTCTCATCCCTATCACATATTTGCCAGTCAAGTCAGCACACGTGCATCTGCATGTCTCAAACTTTCCACGCAGTTGCCAGTCAAGCTTAGCACAGTTGCATCTGCATGCCTCATACCTACAACGTAGTTGTCAGTGGGCTTCAGTGCACTTGCAACAGCAGTTCCCACATCCATCATGCACGTATAAGAAAGTTGGCACGTTTGCATCTGTGTGTCTCATGCCTGCCATGCACATGTCATTCAATGTATTTATGCCTGCATGCCTCATGTCTACCATGGTTTGGCAAGAAGCCTCAGCACAGCCATGCTGCCATGTCAGGCTTCTCAGTTGCAAAGCAGGGTGCATGCACTGAGCTTTGCGGCATGTCAGACATGTCAGGACCGTAAACCTCAAGCTATGCTGACATGTCTGGCATGCCGCAAAGATCAGTGCATGCAGTTTGCCTTGCAGCATTTGCTTACTCAGAGCCTGACATTGTGACGAGACTGTGGTCAAGGCGTCTTGCAGGCAGCCTGAGCTTGACAGCAGACAGCAAAGCAGGGCTATAGCAGCCGAGCAATGAGTGCCTAACAGCAGGCAATACAGCAAGACAGAGTAGCTGCCCCATTGACGTTAACAGCAAGCATGTAGAGATTCTGTGACCCTGCTCAAAGCATGCAGAGGCAATGAAGTGCCTTTATACAGCCGATGTTGCATCGCGACTCTCAGCAAAGACAAATTGGGGTATAGGGGGAAAAAAGTTGTGACCAAAGCAGTCTTTGCCAAGAGGAGGTACTGTGCTTCTAACTAGAGACATTTCGATATAAGCTTCAATGTATTCAGTATGAGGACAGGCTACTGTATCTCCAAGTACGCTTCTGGGGACAGGTCTGAACCAAGGGTTGACAGAGCCTGACCCAGAACAGTCGCCTGTCTTCAGTTTATGACCGCTTGTGGTCAATCATTGTGGATCACTGCCATCAGTCGACCACTGCCTCTAGTCAGTTACTGCTTCAGCATACCTCCAAATATGGCTTTGGCAGCTAGTCGGGGCGGGATGACAAGGTCTCACCCACAGTGATTGACTGCCTTCAATCAATGACTGCCTTCAATGTGTTGCTGTCAATTACTACCTTCAGTCAAATCACTGCCCTCAGTCAACCACTGCTTTGGCATACCTCTAAGTACGGCTTTGGCAGCAAGTCTGGGCGGGATGACAGAGCCTGACCACTTTGACAAAAGATGGTTCAAGTTTGGTCAGCAAGTCTGTATAAGGAGAAGTAACTGTACCTCCAAGTACGGTTTTGGTAACAGGTCTGGGCGGGAGGATAGAGCCTGGCCCACTTTGACGAAAGATGGCCCAAGTTTGGTTAGCAAGTCCCGCAGCTGAGTTGCGCGCTTCTGCATGTTTGCCTCTACACTCCCAGTGGCGTAGTCCTGCAGATATGGAAGTTTGATGCTTTGCTCACTTGTGCACCACCTGCTCACCGCTGCCAACTACGAGAAGGCTTGACATGCAAAGCAGATATGACAATCACCAGCAGTATGCAATGATCAACCTGCAGCTGTGTAGACAAGTCCACAGAGAGATTAAGCAAGCTGTTGCTGGTGCTGGCAACATCATCAGCAATGCTGAGCCATGCTTGGATTGCTCTGGCTGGACATTTGCTTAAAATTGCATTGCCTACATCTGTCCAAACATTGCTCTTTTAGTGGAGATATGCAACACAGCCAAATGCATACTGTCTGATCCTGGAGCGTTGAGCAGGACGGCGTACACTCTGTTGAGCAAGTCACAAGATGTGCTTGTCCGTCACAGCTGCAATGGACCAAGCGCTAGCCAGACTGATGATAGCGCCTACAGCATGATGGCCAAGAAATTCTGACATGCTTTCAACCAATTTTGTGCTTGACATGTTCTATGAGACTGTAGCCCAACACACAAGGTGCTTCTGGTATCAGCCACTGTTTGCGCACACCTTGAGTATGCGTGCAAGGAAGGCGCCAACAGCTGCAGCAATCTGGATAGCTCTAGCTCGGACTTTGCCACCTCTCCGTTTGAGCACCAAAGCCAGTCTGTCTGGGTCATACTTGATGCCAAGCTCTCTCAGCAGCTCTGGCATATCTGGCTCCATTTGTTTCACCTCTGTAGCATTAATCTGCACATGCAGATGCAGTATGCAGGCCTGGTCTACAGCACACTGCACGCATGCCTCCCAGCAGGCAAGATTCGTTGAGGCAGCTTACCCAGTCCTGCTGACCGCGTTCAGTCAGAAACCAGCCACCAGGACTGGATCGAGCTTGAGATGGTGGAGGCGCGGTCTTGAGGGCTGCCTGTGTCTGAGGTGCACCAGGTGACAGTCTGCCATGTGCGCTTGGTGCCTTGGACGTGTGCGAGAAGAAACGTCCCTGCCGATATGCTTGACAGCCGCGCGATGCCATATGCAGGCCGCCATGGCACTGTGTGCCACTCGCACCCCACGCAACTGGCATAGGAACGGACTCGACTAGTCGCGGATCAGACGTGGAGGGTCTGTTCCTCCAGCAAGCTCAGACGTTGCTTTCCCGGCCACGATTCAATTCAACACTTGCTCGTGCAGGGGACACGAAACATAGTCATTGCATGCAGCTTGTTGTAGCTACTAGCGCAGATGCAGATCTGCTGACACAGTTACAGATCTGACTACTCAATCATCATCAATCAATCAATCAATGGAATTTACAGTCCGGGGTAGGGAGCCAGATGTGACCCCTCCACCCTTTCCATTCTTTCCACTCTTCCCACTCCTTTTTAAAAGAAAGGGGAGAGAGAAGGGGTAGAAAGACCAACCGAAAGGTAGAGGGAGAAGAGGGGGAAGAGGGGGAAGGGTAGAAACCTTCGTCTCATCATCAGCAACAGCGTCAACTTACTTCTTTCTTTACAGCTGTATAGGTCATATCAGCATGTCTTTCACGAGTTGTGAGACACATGCCGTACAGTCTGAAGGTTGACAAGGCTTTAGGAAGTCATTTAAACCCACTATGACCTGGATGCGGTCATTTATTTTATGTATTACAGCCTTGTCTTCACTATAACAACGGTATGCTGTCAATTATCGTCACTTTGAAGTAACAACACCTCAACGTAAGGACCAAAATCTTGCTAACAGAGGCAGTCGTTATATCACAAAAATTACCATAAACCATATCAAGTAAAACGTACGACGGTGTCAGGGTTCACGAAGAGCTGTGATGCAGTCATAGTTGCAAGTGCTGTCTATGTACCATGTTTGAAGCTGCAATCAAGGCGGTTACCATGTATCTTGTGTGATGCACTTTCCTTTGCCCTCTCCGTTTGACAGCGTATTTATTTGCTATGCCAGGTTTGATTATCAGGCAACAGTCTTTCTTCTTGGATCGTCTGTGGGGCAAACAATGGAAGTGCTCTGGGTCGAAGCTTCATAAGAGAAACTTCTGCAGGTCTGTTTGAAGCAGATAATCACTCAGCTATTGATGCCCCATCAGCCCCAGAGCAGCCTGACATACTCCTTAAAGTTGCTCCCTAAAGGTGGCACCATTTCCGCAGCGCTGGTTGTGGCAGGCGGTAGCTCAGTCTTTATTGTTGCAGTGCTGATCACGC
The DNA here is from genome assembly GCA_002118135.1 of Trebouxia sp. TZW2008. Lineage (NCBI taxonomy): Eukaryota > Viridiplantae > Chlorophyta > Trebouxiophyceae > Trebouxiales > Trebouxiaceae > Trebouxia > Trebouxia sp. TZW2008. Next base: position 16,744 of record BDIU01000514.1, read on the forward strand.
CCAACCACAAGCTTGGTTGCTGTGTAGCATTTGGTGTGAGAGGCGCTGAGGTGCGCATTATTTGCACCATTATTGATGGCCTTCCATGCTCAGCGCATGTACTTACTTATGCTGAGAGGGAATTCAACATGAAGTTGCATGCTGACCAAGGTGAAGCTGCTGGCCAGGTCTGAGAGTAAGGTTTCAGACAAAGGTTGTTGCTTTGTGCTGTGTTCTGATATTGCTATGTGCTGTCTTCTGATGTGCTAGGATGTGGTTTGACAAATGATAGGCAACTGACATCAGGGCGTGTTCAGCAGGCACAATGGATGTTGACTGCTTCCTCTGTCAATTGCGGCAAAGACCTGAGCAGCATGGCAGTGACCAGAGACATGCGGGAGAACTTGATGGTGGCAAACTTTAGTACAGCAACATACAGTCTTGACAGCTGCAGAACAGTCAGAGCCAGTGCCACAGCTCAGTACACTCACTATCACTGCTTGGAGTCTGTAGGACTTTAGATGCTAAATGGGTAGCTTGCATCACATCCGCAGGTACTACTGTACCTCTGTAGCATGCTTTTTGCAGGTTGCTATACCAAGTACTCACCGGTGTCTTACATCCTTTAGGTCTGCTTTGACAAGCATGCAACAAAGCAGGTGTTGTGCATGGTAGTATCCACAGATACATGTTATACAAAAGTGATGCACATTGTTGCAGTCACTAGAACACTTACTGCCACAGTTTCCGTTTCCCAAGTCCTTTGTTAACAATGACGAGCAGATGCATGCAACAGCCGAGGTGTTTGGCAGTTCGTGCAAGCATAAGTTGGCCAGCATGTTACATGGCACAGCCATGGTGTTCAACAGGAGATTGTTACACAAAAGTCAAGCGACTGCAAAGCTGCCAGCTACAGATGCTCTCTTCTTGATTAGGAGGTGGGCATGGCCGTGCCTTTGAGGTAAGACCTTGTCGTTCTGAATGACTTGCAAAGTGTGTTGGGTCCTCAAACAAGCCTTTTATCCTGGCTTGATGGCTGCTCCTGTTCTTATGCTACACCATGTTTTGGAGATTTGACTGACAGGGGTACACGTATGGTGTATGCATGTAGGAATCTAAGTGGCCTGGGCTGTCGCGTCCTGTAGTCCATCTGAGAGGCATGGCCGTACCAAAAACTGCTGCGATTCACTTTTGATTTTGCAGCCTGTTGACCGGTTCAGTGTGACATGAGGCGCGAAGCTTTGCAGAATATTATGAAGCAAATTGCATGCATGGGTAAGCGGTCCCATGCAAGGGGTGACCAACATGGTGACCTTTTAACCACAACCTCTTGTTCTCTTGAAGCAGTAAGTCACAGATGCTGTTCAGGTGGTGTGCCTATAGACCCTTATGTAACTGAAACAGGTACTCATCCTTGGTTTGAACTTAACACCATAATGCTGGAAGTGATTCAACCTTTTGTCCTTTGTGTCACGTCCCGAGAGTTGGACCCCTTTAGGACTACCTAGGATTGCAACCTTGTAGATCTAAAGGTTCTGTTGCACCCTTTCAGAATCGCACGCAGACTGTCCTCACAGAGTTCTTCAGATCTGCACCATTGCAAATCTGCAAGAATCCGCACTGTGCAGTTTTGCACTGATGCAGATCTGCATTGATGCAGATCTACACGCGCACAGTTCCACGAGGCTGCAGGGTCGTGCAGCTTTATGCAGCCTAGACCTTTGCGGAAAGGCAGAGTCGCAGATCATCATAGATCTATACAGTCGCAGCATCCTTCGATTTGGCAGGAGGCAGAGCTGCATGGATCTTAACTTTCGGGGTTCCTTGCACTGCTTAGCCTAAAGAGTTTGTCCCGTTCTTTACGGCAGTGGGGATGCATAGCTTCGCACATCTTTGCAATCATGCAAAAGCACTGTGTAGCTGATAATTGCCCAGTTGATGTATTACATGTACTGCCTAGCAATGCACATCAGCTGCACGCATGTCGAGTGTTGGTCAAGACTCACTGACTAGGACACACTGTGACACTTGGCAACAACACTAGATGATACAGCTGATGACTTTAAAATTCACTGAACTTTGCTGTGCCAGACTCTGAAACTTTCTGATGTCCACAACTACCAGGCTAGATTGTACAGTCAAACAAAATTCCGCAGCTAGTGCACCAGTAATTACAGTAATGCAGCTAACAGCACCTAAGTGTGGAAGGTCTGGCCTGGAGGAGTAAAGGGCTCTTGCCCTACCCTAGGCATCACATACATACTCAAGAGCTTCTCTGCTTTCAAGTTCTCGACCATAAGATCCATGTGTGCAGTCTCCTCATCCATGCCGCTGTGTTTAGACTTGGAAGCTTCACCTCTCAGCAGAGATCTAACCTGCAACGGATGACAAATTGCATTTTATGTGTGAGCTCAAGGTGCATGAGCTGTGTGGCAGGTCGCAGAGAGGTGAATTGCAGCAGCTGTAAATGTGTCGTGCCCACAAGGTGCTGTTGTACACGGTATCATGGCACAACGTGTTGCACTGTGTATGCAACATGCACAATCTGACACTGACACAGCAGTATTGCAGCATTGATCAACGTGATAATGCTCAGCAACAGCTGTTGACAGATTGTGTACCTTTGCATCCACAAAAGCTATCATGTGCGGAGTGAGATGATAAATGTCGTCATGTGCTGGCTTGGGGTTGGGGTTGGAACGTCTCTCCTGTAGTTGCTCTCTGTTTAGTGGAAAAGAAGCCAGCAGAATCTTCCTATAATCCTCGCAACCAAAAGGAGCATCAGTGTCTCCAGTCCTATACCTGTCATCTGCAACAGTGAACAGTAGCGTGTGTGAGTAAGGGCTGTCACGTTGTTTGCAGAATTTGTATGAGCATAGCATGCTGCAGTGCAGTGCAGTACCGCGTTGTGTACAAAAAAATATGTGAGCTTGTGTGCTTAAGGTGTGTACAAAGCCTCAGCACCAGGAGACAAGCTGCTCACCTTCCAACATAGCAAGGCCCACGTCATGGTCATACTGTGTTAGAGGCTGCTCGCCAAATCCATCCATCATCTGTCCACAATGATAGCAACGCATCAGACGTGAGCTTGTTCACCTCGCTCCTGTAGTTCCTTGCTGCATCTTGTGCCTGTAAGTACAAACATGATGCACAAGCTTAGCATGCACAATTAGTCACAAGATCACATCATCAAGCTGGTGGGCAACTAGCTTACCCCAGTGCACGCTTGTTGAAACTTTGTGGGGTCTTTGCGGGCTTCTGTGACAGTGCTGCAGCCCAACACTTCAACAGCCACCTTCTGATGTGCAGCTAGAGTGGTGGTAAAGCCAAACTCGCGCATGTGATGCTGTATCATTGCAGCTGTGTCTGCCCTTACGGCTTTCTATACCAAACAAAAGAGATCAGAGATTGTGTTGCAACAGCTGCTTGTGTGCAAGCAAGAACAACGAATACAATACCGTGATCTTGAGGATCAAAGCTTACCAGAGTTCTGTCATCAAATCCGCCTTGTTCTGATGAAGACCCTTTACTGTTTTTCACCTGCAGTGCAACATCGTGTGGAAAGGATAGACGCAAATGCTCACAGCCCAAAATGTTGTTTGATGTACCAGATCATTCAGGGCATCTGACGTTCTGTCCCTCTATGATACGCTCAGTGAGCATGCATTGACGATGCGCCATCTGAAGCTTGGCTCTTTTCTCAGGAAAGTCTGCCAGTCCTGAGCACGAGCATTTTTGCATTCAGACCAAGCTCAAAATCAAATGTAACTCTGTCAAGTGTAGCACTAACCTTGGTACCAATCTGCATTTGTGTCTAACGAAGGTGGGAGCTGATCAGAGGAAGACCTGGTGGAGGAAGTACCGGCTCTGCCAGGATCCTGCAAGGCATGTGATTCAATCAAGTGTGCAAACCGACTGTAAACGGTCTACAGCAGCGAACAAACAGGCAGCATTCAGCACCTGTGGGTTGTCGCCCTCCTGGCTGCTTGTAGCCCCCGAAGTAGAAGGCCCCGCAGCACCAGCTCTGGTAGGACGCAGAAACGAGAGGTCGACTTCACGTCCCTGAACTATCACAGCGTGTATTAGAATATTGATCCCGTGGCTTGCCCTGCCTTGCCTAACTACAGAGGTGCTGTTGTCTTACCCGTCGCCTGCCTCTGCGCTCTGTCGCTTCAGGTCTCCTGGCCTGTGAGTCGGTTGGAGTAGGACCCACAACTGCTCTATTAGCCATGCTGCTTGTTGTGCTCTATCTATCCAAGATCTACTGGACTCTGACCATAACACTGATTGTGAAGCGGGTAGAGCCACAACAGCTTTGGAGTAGCTTGTGCAGACACACAATGTGCACCTGCTGAGAGCTGTATTTGTAGCATCGTCG
>BDIU01000518.1:0-16819 GCA_002118135.1 Trebouxia sp. TZW2008
GCACCTCAGGAACCTCATTTTCAAGCTGCCTAAGCTTGCGAAAGTCAGGTCGACCAGCCATGCCTGCCAGAAACGACTCTGAACTATTGGTAACCAAAACAAACGCTGCAAGTTGCAGTCGAGTGCTGTAACGTCACTGAAACGAGTACCGAGGCTCCGAAACCAATTGTAACAAGTCTGCGCTTGTCACACAGTAACTTCCGTGAATAGGGAGTGTTGAGATAACACTGGTGGTTGTTGTGCAGGTCTGATAAGCGGAAGAAGTGATGAGTAATCATCAGCATGTGTAATGTAAATTGTATTGACGGTAATCCGTTACACATTGACAGACCTTACAAGATTGACACAGTGAACTAGTTGCCCATAGCTTGTCAGGGCTGCAGCAAGTCAAGAGATCAGCAGCACAGGCTTACAAGGTGTGTGACAGTAGCATGTTGTGCTGTCAATGGCACATTCTGCCAGGCATGAGACTCTAATGCAACTTGTTCACCAAGCACAAGTGTGCAAGCACGTCAATGAGTTGGCATTTCGTCAATCAAACATTGCTAGGCATTGACGGCGCATTGCCAGCAGCTTGTCAACCTTGATGTAGACCAGCAAGGCAACAACATAGGCATGCACAGGTGAGCTAACTTGCCTGCATTGGCAAGCAAACAGACAGCACAGAGCACACCGTCAGCTCATCAGATATGGGCAGTCAGACTTGTGCTATAGCCTGGCTATTACAGCTTTGATAGCGCCAACGTCACCTGCATTGCTGCATTTGCTCATTCAAGCTGGGCTGTGTCGCATGCATGCTGAGCTGCTGAGGGCTAGCACTGCTTTGCAAAGATGCAAGCTCAAAGCATGTGAATACTGACTGTTGCAGCTGTACATGCAAGCAGACAAAGCAGGTGTGCACAATTGATAATCAGTCTGGAATTGTCATGAGCCCAGGAGATGCAAGGTGTGGAACAGCTTTGCTATGAGTTGCAGAGCAAGATTTGTATGGGGATGGCTTTGGCATCACTGACGTTCCTGCGTAGACTACTGTGCATCAGTCTTGACGACTTATACTTCTCCTCAGCCATTTGCAGCAATGACTTCTCAAGAATGTTGAGAGGTCATTGCGCACCATCATGCAAATAGCAGAAGCTCTGTTGATGCCATGTTGCTACACTTGAGCTTCAAGTATTTGATGTCATTCACAAGCAGCTTGGACCGGGAGAGCCAAGCTGGACCTCCCTGGTCAGATGGTGCTCACAAGAGTGTAGCAGCAGCAAAAGTGAATGCCACAGTGCTTGTCAGCCTAGACTTCTGGCTCACATCGTCCTTGGAGCTGTCGCATGTAGTATAAAAACATCTGGTAACCTTGCTTAGGCACTTTTTGGGGCCCATCTTGAGGCAAGCTGTGAGAGCAGATGGTCGGCAGGTCATTTTAGTGACAACCGCATGCCGAGTGTTTTGTCAGGGAACATCAGAGCTGCTTGTGGACCGTGTGCATGCACTGTGCAGAGTCCAGGATGCATTCTGATGCGCAAGCAGAGACAGATGTGTACAGAACCTCAGAAATTGTCAGGAGGGAAGTCTGTCTCAAGAGGTGTGCCAGCTGAGTATGTGCCTAGCTAAGCCACACATACTCACAGACATAAAGCCTGCACCATTGCTCTTCCTCAGAACTGAAGCTAGTAGTGGTGTGAATGCAGCATTGTCGCGTTCGTACTTGTTGCCGACTTTGCCTACAGCCCTTGCTGCGTGCCATGGCCATTGCTGACATGGAAATCTCGCCCAGCGGCGAGTTCCCGATTCGTCTGGGCAGCACCTTCGAGCAGCATCAGCACGATCCGTCCTATTGGTCTCTTCGCTACGACTTCAAGCCCGCCTCAATGAATACCGACGTTCCAGGCACTCTGAGGGTCGGCTCTGACAACCAGGTATGCGATCTGATGCAGAAACTGCCTGAGACTTTGATCGTAAGCTTTGCGACTGGCCGGCAGACTCCATGTAGGTGTCGCTGGATGTGGTGAACAAAGGCGCAGGACAAGGCGATTTGGAATTCAGCGGTCACCTTGACACCTATGATGGGCTTGACTGTGTGGCGATCTTTGATGGCGTGTCGTGGCAGCTGCAGCTCCTGACTGGATCTCTTAGACTTCGGTAGGTCAAGTGCAGATCAATTTTGTCAACTCTCTGCTACCCGCAACGCAGCGAGCATTATTGCAGCATGCAGCATGCGTATTGAGACGCAAAAATTGTCACGATGAGACCAGTGGCAAGCTTATTCCATGAAGGTTTTTCATGTGCAGACATGTCAAGGGTCAGTCAAGGCTGAGTCCTGGTCCCCAGGCTATGATGCCTGCCACACATGACACTGCTAGATCACAGCTGCCACCCGGCCCAGATATACTTCAAGCTGAGGTGCTGCTCTGCCTGTTGGTTGTGCATGTCTGAGCCCAGCGCCTGCAGTTGCAGTGTCACCGAAAGGCTGCTGGTGCCAGACATCGCCACTGCCAAACAAAGTGTGCAAGCCAACATGGAACTGATTCATTGTGCTTGCTATTGTGTGCATGCCTCCACTGCATGTAATGTCAGCCATCACTGCTTGCAACTTCCTCGACGCCTGTGTTCAGGTTGCGCTCTCAGATCTTGCATTGAACTGCCCAATCTGATCATGTTTGCTTCTCAATTGTACAGGTTCAAAGCCAGGTTGTCCATCACATGTCACGAGAAGCCAGCAGACAAGATGATGAGGACATGGCAAGTGCATCTGATGCCACAGATAGTGATGACCCCCAGGATGATGAAGCACACGAGCAACATCAGGCTCAGCATGCTGACACTGCCATAGACAGACCTGAAGCAATCCAGCAGCAACAGCTCCAAACAAATGGTCACCTGCACCTGTCGCCTGATGCACAACAGAGTTCTGATGAGAGTCAAGCTAGCACAGAAGATGATGAGGAGGAGGCTGCTGCAGTTCATCAGGTACAGTTCCTCACGGGAATTGCATTGGGTACCCAGGAAAATGTCCTTGTATTGAATTATCCTTACTCAGAAGTATTGCAATCAGCACGCAGTGTCTATTCTTCTTGCATTCTCCTTGCGATGAAAACATCCTTGCAGCGAGAGTGCTTGCATCACTTGACTGCAGCATTTTGCCAAGTGCATGTCAGCATCATTCTGGACATGTTCATGCTGAGCCAGTAATTTCCATGACGTTTAGCAATGAAGACGTCCTGCATGGACTTGACATGGCAATGTGCTTTCAGTGTATCCCTTGCTTGATCAAATGCATCATCCTTCTGTCGGCTTTTGTGGACATTTGATGCTGAGCATGTTTGTTTGAGAGGCACTCAGTCAAGCATCCATGCAGGCGGCACATGTGCAGCAAGCACCACCTGCAACTGGAGCTGCCATGACTGATCTAGAGCGCCAATTCTTCGCCAACAGCCAAACCCCTTCCAGCTCAGAAAGCAGCAGTGACAGTGATCAAGAGAGCTTGAATCATGCCAGTGAAGACGATGAAGACGATGGACTTGACCATTTTTGATGCCATCCTGTATTTGTGCCAGCAATAGGTGCACACCATCTCCAGATTAATTTCAGACATGTACATCTTTCAGCTAATGTGTATGCAATCGTGGTCATGAGACCATCCTCCCTGTCAGCAGAAAACAGTCAGCGCGGTCAGAATCCTCCCTGTCAGCAGAAGACAATCAAAGCGGTCAGAAGTACAACAGCTCAAAAAGCTCCAGTTTCAATTGCTTGCTTTGAACGTTTTGCTTGAGCGTTTGCATTCTTTACAATCATTTCGCTGTCAGTGTTGTGCTTTTGCAAGAAAATTCGACAAGTCAGCATGTACACTCATATAGCGCTGTCAGAGCTGATACATCACACAGCAGGCACAAGGCATGTCAAGCCAATAGTGCATGCAATGCTAACAGTGGGAGATATTCTTGCTTGAGTGAACATGATTCATATGCCGCCTGCAGATCTGAATGCTTGCCTTATCTGACAGCAACATCTGTTGCTTGAATTGGACTGTACATGTAAAAAGCACGGCTGCAAAAAGTTAGGGACCAGCACACACTCAGGACCTTCATGACGGCAAATGTTCTTGACAAAGGCTGTTTGAGCTGGATTTACTGATATTGTCAATTTCTTGCGTGTGTGCGTCACAACAGCATTCACTGCAACAGCAGTCAACAACGGTGGTCAGCCAAAGAGGCTGTGAAGCTACGTGTTCACACTTGACACAGCACACGAAACAGGGCGTGCACAGTGGCACAGGGCAAGAGCATAGACACCAACACATGTAGCATGCCTCTAGACTTCAAGCTGCATTTGTGTTCTCAATGAAATGCATGCTGTTGATGTGCAGTGTGCACCATTCAGCTAGATCTGACTGATGTGTCACAGAAGCAGCTGTAAAGATGCGCGACAAAGCACTGATTCATGACAGGTCACACATCATAGAATCTCAGCTCAGCCAGGACAGTCTGATTGTACACGAGGCAAGGGCAAAGCCAACAGCGTGCACTTGCATATGCCTGTTGAAGGGTCCATTTATGCAACTGATCAATCCTGTCGTGATGCTTCCTGCCCCAACTATCAATACAGTTGCCAGCTGCGTCTTAAGCTTGGAAGAAGTTTGTCAACTTCAGCAAAAGCTGTCAGGTTTGGCGCAATGCCCAAGCTGGGCCCTTAGTGGCTGAGTAGTAATGCATCAAGCCAGCAAACATGAGACATGCACCTGCAGTGTCCTTTGCAATGGTGCCCAGTTGGGGTGCAGCACTTGTTCGATGGCTACGGAAGACAGCTAGATCTGCAACATTAGGATCATAGCCATTTGCTGCTCTGCAATCAAGCTCAGCTTGTATCCTGGAACAATGCAGTCTAACTGTTTGGTCACCGTCCGGAAGCTTCTGCAAAGACCCACGCTGCTCTAACGTTTGAAGCTCCTCTGTTGTTTTGAATTCGATTTGACAAGTCTGCATGCTGGCATCATTCTTTTTTGAATCTGAACATTGTGTTGCCTGGTTGGCAGGTGTGATTTGTCTGGCAGGTGGCTGTTGTGTTGTCATGTGTTGTTGAGCAGGGGTCTGCAATGGAGCCTGGGATTCATCTGGCGCCTGTTCATGGGATGCTTGCACTACAGAGCCTGTTCTACTTACTGTGAAGGCGTCAGCTGCAGCTGCAGTTTCATGCAGAACTGCAGAGCACAAAAAGAGCTTGGATGAGGAATTCTGCAGTGCGTCTATGGGTCTTGGCATTGCGTGTTTCAAGTAGACACAGCACTTTAGGATCATGCATGGCCATGTAGTACAATACGCTCTGCTCAACATGACTATGCAAGTGTTTTACTGGAGATAGGCCATATGGAACAATATAGACAATTGAAGAATTCCACGTCTTCAGCCAATTGACTTTGGGAAGAGCTCACCTGCAGCATGTGGTGTTCCAGCCTAAATAGCACAGAATAATCATGCATGGCCATACAGTGTTGCTGCTCAATGTGAATGGCTAGATGTCACATTGCCAATAAGTCATATGGAATACTGCTGAAATCAAAACTTCTGTATGCTCAGTCAGCTGACATTGAGAAGACCTCACCTGCAGCACGCCACCTCTTCCTATTGATGAGCAGATCCTCATCGCTTGAAGCAGTATTTGTTGATAGAGAATTTGCTGCAGTTTGCTGCCGCTTTCTGCGCAGGCTACTGCTGTCTGAAGCTACATTTGGCATGATGTTGATGCAACTGTGCTGATGGCTTTCCTTGGCTGTATTCGCTGGTTTCTGATTCAAACCCGCATCCACTGCGTTGGCCGCCAGGAGATTTGGCCTGGATGACTGTTGCACAGTGCTGCTTGGCTGTTGCATGTCTGACTTTAGCTGTCGACTCAGCTGTGGAGGTGTTGTCGGAGTCGGAGCAGACTGCAGCAGCTGCTTGCATTCTGCCAGCACTCTAGCAACTTGAACGGTGTTCTGCAGGGAGACTTGCGTATCAGCATGACAGCTATGCAGCTTGGCCATGAAAGCATTCACATCAAACTGGCTTGCTTTGCATGTTGCATTTGCCCAATGGCGCTGCAGGGGACATCAGCATCACAGAATGGATTTGCCTGCTCAACGCATCATGCTCCACTTCTGAGCTCAACATTGGGCAGTCTGTGAGCTTTTTGCAGCATGTCTGCTGCGTGCATACCTTTTTGTCTGCTCTTAGTGCACACCGAGTAGACAGCAACACATTCTCCTGACCCAGGCGAGCAAGAAAATCCTGTGCAGGCATTCACAAGCACAATTTGACACTCACAAATATTTTGACTGTCCATGAGAGTTTTAGCATGAAAGCCATATCTTGACCAGTTGCACAGGTCATAAGCATCAGTATGTACAGGGGCATAAGCATGAGTGCAACAGCATCAAGTAATTTACCTTCTTCTCCCATGGTGTTGGCCTCACAGACTCAAGCGTGAGGATCCAGGTAAACGGAACATTCTGCTTCTTCTTGCCACCTACAGCAATAAGCACCGTGCATATGTAATAAACAAATAGTGGTTGCTGTGCTGATGTTGCAGCTCACAAAGTTGAACACAGTTTGCACAGGCCTGAGCAGGCAACAGGTGGTGTGCTCACCCATGTTATAGTCATGCTGCTGCAGATACAGACCGCCGGCACATTGTGGGTTCCGCACCAGTTTCTTCAGCACAGCCAACCGGTGTATAGTTGCGGGTTGATGCCCAGTTTGAGCTCGAATGAAAGCCAGCATATCTCCGGGTTGAGCTGCACCCGACTTGACAAGCGCGTTTCCATCTGTGACTCCCCAGCATGGCAGGAAGACAGATGCTGTCGTTCCGTACAGTGCACCATTGGGCAGATCGCCATCCAGCGTTCGCTGGTGGTCATGCTCGGGCCCGATGGGGACCAGATACAACCGCGACTCTCGCGTTGTGCAAGCCATGCCGTTTACCGAGTGTCACAGCGCTATCTCCAACCGTGATTCGCTTCGGCTGGAAGCTAGCGCTGTCTGCTCTTGCAGTGGTGACCTATCCAAGGGCAATGCTCAGCATGATCATGCTGCGTGTGCTGTGCGAATTCGCCTGAAATGCTCGATAAGATGGCATGTGATCACAAACTAGCAAAACTAATCCGAGGTTTGCGACAACGTCCGCGAAGTCGTCTCAACTTTCATTTGGTAACGGAGCGCAACACAGCTGCTGACGCCTTCCAGCCGGTGCACACCGTCCGAAAGCGCTATCTAGCCACAACACCCACATCGTGCCAACGGGCTTGCGCAACCCGCTCACCAGCACTTTGTTGCGTGCGGTCTCATACTGCTTGCTGTTGTGAGGAGACATTTTGTAACGCAGCGCAAGTTGCTAAGCGGTCCTATGAAGTCGTCAAAGAAGCTGATCAACGAGCCAGCTGACGCAGTGACCGAGTTTTTGAGCGGTTACGTCAGTTCCATAAAGCATGTCCAACTTCTCGAGGGCTCGCCCGACGTACGTGTATGCGGCTTGTGTACTGGCGCACGCTATCTCGCCTATTCTGCAACGTAGCAGCGAGCACAGCTATTTTGCTTGCCTTACAGATAAACGTGGTCGTGGACGTTTCTCCTGTGGCGAAAAACAAGGTGGCAATCATATCAGGTGCTGCACCTCTACCGGTACCATGATCACTGCCTGCTTCAGTCGCTCCATCTCGATCCTTGTGGACCTGCTCTGTGTCAAATGGCACTAGTTGCAAGAATTGACTGCAGCATGTGCTGCATGCTTGATACTAGGCTTGGCTGCAGTTAGCATTCTGTATTAGTCATGGTGGTCTGGACCTAACAAGGGAGTATCTGTCCCTCATCACATGAGTAGTGCAAAAGCAATGCAAAGCAAGAGTACCTCTTGAACCTCTTGACTGAATGCAGCAAAGCATAGTCACCTACAGCCAATGAGGCCATTATCCGAGTTCTTCAGGAACGCCATTCACTGTGGTGCTGCACACTCTGTTTTTGTTGAGGCGTCATGAACAGTGGCTTTCCCTGAAGCTTTTCAGAAGCCACCAATAGTATCAAATTGTATTGCAAATTACACATAGCAGCATGGCTCATGACAGAGGAGTCAGCCCTCTCATAAAACAGGTCTAAGCAAACCAAGCAGAACCCTTTCTCAGCTTTCAGCTGTTGACATTTCTCACTTTCAACATTTATTCATTTTGCCGTGGACTTTCAACACGCAGTATAGGACTTCTTTACTGCAGTCAGAGCTGTTCAATATCTCAAAGGATGTGTCTTGCAGCAGGGGCAGGTGGTCATGAATTAGAGCAGTCAGGCAGGGCAGGTTGGCAACTGGAATTTCAGGGCATCTGTTCAATTCCATATTGGATAAAAAAGCTTACATGCATTCATGCTGTGCTCTGCATATTGCAGTCAAAGCATTCCTCACATTTAAGCTATTCAATTCAGGAGGAGGAGGTGGGCATGAGCCAGGGCAAAGCGGGTATGTAGGGCAGGGCATGCTGGCAGCTGCAGTGTCAGGGCACCTGTTTGCCAGCCCCTCCGCCAAAGCGGTGCTGTCAGCCATGAGAGCAGTGGCAAGCCCTGCTGGCTGCCTCCTCATTGTCACCAACTATACAGGTCAAAGTCAAAATCCAACATACAAACAAGTCCTGTCTTCAACTTGTCCTTCACAGGTGCAATGAGTGCTTGGTCTGTGTTCATACTGCGTGTTGTCTTTGCTCTGTCATGATCAAGCCTGCGAGGTGATGTGATCAAGGCGTTGCTGTCCACCGTGAGAGCAGTGGCAAGCCCCGCCGATTGCCTCCTCATTGTCGTCAACTACACAGGTCAGTTGCACTCAGGGCCCTCCAATCACAGCGGGATGCTGCATTATTTATCTGAATTTGTGCTTGGGATTACATGGAGATGTCCATCTGTGCTCAAGGAAAGGCTGATTGAGGCACCAGATCAAGCTGGCAAAGAAGTGTCTGGTGGCTATTACTCCTGTCCCATGCAATAAACAAGTGCTTGTTCTGTATATGCACAGTTTCAATCATGATTCAAGTCTACGGGATGTTGAGACCGAGGCAGTGTTGTCTGCCATGAGAGCAGTGGCAACCCTTGTTGAATGCCTCCTCATTGTCACTGACTACACAGGTCAGATTCAACCCTCTTGCCTCCAGTGCAGCAATCAAGTGTCTGTGTTTGTGTTTGACTTTTGCAAAAAGATCAACCAAGGCATGCCATTTGGCACCCTGAGTTTTGTGCTGTTGCAGGTGACAAGCTTAAGCTGGTATAGCTAATCATATGAAAGCTTCGATGACTGGTGTGTTCATGATGCGACTTTACAATGTTGCTTCAGGCAATAAGCTGCAGTTTGGGCTGGCAGCAGCAAACGCAAGTTCAGAAGGGTTCAGGGCTGAGATGGTGCTGCTGGCAATCAGCTGAAGGTTGTGATTTCCATGATACAATTCTTCCATCACTGTACTGTTGCTGCAGGTGGCAAGCTGCAGTTTGGGCTGCGGTAGCTTGTGATTGGGTCCAAATTGTGACAGCAGAAAGCATGGCTTATGTCTTTTGCGGTGCAACAGGTGACAAACTGCAGTTTGTGCTGCAATGGCTGGTGACTGTGGAAAGCTAAGTGACGTCGCAATTTTACACCTTTTCTTTTGTACTCACACCTGAGCTACCATAATACTTGGCTAATGGCTTTTATGCTGGTGCAGGCGACAAGCTGCAGTTTGGGTTGGCGGCTGAGAACGCCAAGGCGGAGGGGTTCAAGGTGGAGATGGTACTAGTGGGGGATGACTGCAGCCTGCCAGGGCAGAGCATTGCTGGACGTAGGGGCATTGCTGGGGCCATTCTGGTCACCAAGGTAACAATCTCTACCCTCTGCTACTTGCTTGTTGCTGTTTGCTGTGTGTCCTGAGTCAAAATTCTCATGTACATATGAATGCAGTAAACAAGCCGTCCTGGTCACAATGCTGGTGAAATTCAATGCAAAACTCATTTTTCGTTAGTACTTGATGCAATGCAGATTGCTAGTGCCGCAGCAGCAGTAGGCAAGAGCCTGAAGGAAGTTACAGCAGCTGCAAGTGAAGCGACAATCTACGCAATACCTCCATACAGTCCATGACACGATACGCTGCAGCTGTGAAGCTATTTGAATTGATTGCGGGTGCACAGCATATGGATTGCAGTGCAAAAAATCAAAGCTTGGCCTTGATGCATGCAGATTGCTGGCGCAGCAGCAGCAGAAGGCAAGAGCCTGAAGGAGGTTGCAGCAGCTGCAAGTGAAGCCGCTAACCTGGCTAGGTCAGTGGGGGTGGCCACGCACATCTGCACCGTTCCTGGCCAGAATCCTCCTGACAGGTAGGTTTGCTGTGATTTGAAGATGCTTGATTTCAGGACTTTCTCATCATGGCAACAATGCAACCAGTTGCTGCATTTATAGTGAGCACAGTGCTGTATGACATCAACTTGCTGCACATTTCGCTGTTGAGTGGATGACGCGCCATTCAAGGTGGTACAGTTTGGAATCATCACTCACTCTGTCAATGAGCGAGCAGCAGCAGCAGCAGCAGCAGCGGCAAGCTGCTACAAGTTGCACATGAAATGGCTGGCTATTTCTCAATAGAAACAAAACCAGATAGAGCAAGGCATGTGTGGGGTTGCAGGCTAGGGGAGGATGAGATGGAGGTGGGCATGGGTCTGCACGGCGAGCCAGGGGCCTCCACCCAGAAGATGCAATCTGCCCAAGGCATCGTCTCACAGGTACGACTTCCCTCTGCGCAGACTTCACCACCCAAGACCTGCCCCAAACCCTCTCCCTCTCCCACAGCCACCACAGCTCCCCTTCACGCCCGGCCCACCACACAGCCCCCCGCCCTCCCATGACCTGCCCTTCAGCTTGCCATCATGACCCTGTCTATGCAACGTGTCAAACAGTTGATGCATCCACTCAATCAACATGGTTACAGGGTCCGGCGTAGCTCATGTTGTCATGAGCACAGAAGTCAAGTGTTTCCTTTTGCTCTTGCTTGCATTGCAGTGCCATGAGCATGCTTGGCATAGTGCACACAAGCTTTACAATGCAGAACTTGCTGTCCTTCCACCTCTCGTGCCTTATTGCATTTGCTGCATGCATGTGTGACTGGTACAAGCATGTCACTCTCACTCTATGCTTTGACATGCTGTTGACTGTGCAGTGTATAAACTGTATCTCACAGGATGCAAAGGAGCACTTGCACCCCAGCAATGATGTGGTCCTGATGCTGTCTTCCTTGCATGCCCTTCTTGCAAATGTCATTGTCTTGAACACACCAGCCTTAAGATTGTGCTTTGACACATGCTATCTCTGTACAGTGTATAGACTGCATTTTTCAAGGATGCAAGGGGTGCTTGCAGACCGGCAGTGATGTGACCCTGCTGCTGTCTTGCTTGCATGCTCTTTTTGTACACATCGCTTTCACAATTATGCTGGCCTCAAGATTGTGGCTGAACGCATGCTATGTTTTTTGGTGCAGTGTATAGACTGCATCCAGAAGGATGCAAAGGAGCACTTGCAGGCGGGCAGTGAGGTGGCCCTTCTGCTGAACAATCTGGGCTCTACTCCCCAGATTGAGATGTACATCATGGCGCATACAGCTCTCAAGTATGCACAGGACAAATACAAGGTGATTGAACTTGCCTGCTTTCATGTGTCAAAGCAGCAGATTCCCATGTACACCATGGTGCATACAGCCCTCAAGTATGCGCAGGACACATACAAGGTGACTGATTTCGTTTACTTTCATGAAACCCTAAGTTGAGATGTGCATCATGGGGCGCACAGCTCGCAAGTATGCCCAGGACAAGTACAGTGTGAATTACCTTGCAAGAATTCATGTGGCAAAAGCTCCAACTGGTAGCTGGACATCATTTGCTCAAAGATCAATCAATGCCCACTGGTCTGCTGCAAGCAACGCCTTGGTGACTGTGTCTTTAACAGCAAAAAGTGGAAAGTGATGCAAGTGCAAATTATGATGACAAGGTGCATGCATTTCTGTTGCCTATAGACGTGAGCCACAAAAACTTTCATGCCGGCAATCTAAACCTGCCCATATTCTGGGTATCCTTACTCTTGGCCCTTTGCCAGTCATTTGAGCGTTTGCAAATATGTATCCTGCAACTGCTAACCAAGGCGCTGGTGCGCCAAACCACATTGCTGCGTTATGAAAACATGCCTGGATGTGACATGTTGTGCTCAGTAAGCATGCTGTCAAGCATGCTGTGGATACTGTCGGGCTGCGAGATTTGGTGTGGGTTGTGCAGTTGAAAGTGGTGCGGCTTTATGTGGGCAGCTTCTTCACCTCCCTGGACATGAAGGGCTGCTCTATCACCTTACTGCCCTTGAATGCCCAGCGCCTTGCCAGGCTGGACGCCTCTACCCAGGTGTGCTTGTGACCATATTCTGAGGCGTGTTGACAACCTTGACGTTTTGCTATGCCACATGTTGTCAGCAGATGCTTGAGCATGCAGCTGAAGCCTATAGCCTGGGCATGACATTTCTCCGACTTACAGACGTGCTGCATAAGGACATCAGCTGCTTGCTGCAGCAGTCACCTGTCAATCTTATCAAAGCCAAATGTATCAGACTTTCCCCACAAGAGTCTCTTCCAAACCTGACTGAAATGCTTTGGGCAGCCGTTGCCTCTGTGCTTGTCTGCATGGGCAGACATCAAGGCTTGATTGTCTCAATACCTCAAATCTGCAATGCATATCAACTATTGCGAGGCCTTGTAATTAAGTCTCGAAAGCTCATTGCACACCAGGCGCCGTGCTGGCCAAAGAACTTGTGTGAAGTGGTGCCCAACAAGCAGAAGCAACCCCTTCCCTCCCCACCCAAGGATGACAGCTCCAAACCCAAGCAGACCAGGCCTGACAAGCTGACTCAGCAAGGGGCTGCGCTGGAAAAGGCCCTGCTGGCTGCTGCAGATGCTCTGCTGGACCATGCAAAGCAGCTGGATGAATGGGATCAAAGGTCAGCACGCACACTTTGTGGGAGTCAAAGGATGCTGACCTGGCAGTTGCTTTGTCAACAGTCACAGCATGCTGATCAGGCAGTCTCTTTTAGAGTTGATCTGCATGTAATGCTGGCTCAGAAGCTGGGTGTACTGATGCTAGCCCAATGTGTACTGTGATGAGGAACTCTTTGTGCAGCAACTGACACGCCTGATGCTAGATGTGTCTCCGCTTTTCTGCTGCAAAGAAACTTTGCCTGTTAGTTTTACAAGTTGTTGAAATTGCCTGCTGCTGGTGTTCAGATGCACACCACATATTGCTCTTGTGAGTATCTCATTCACTCAACAGCTCCCCTGAGCCCATTGGAAAAAAAGGAAGAAATCCACCTGGGATGCAGGGTGGGTGATGGTGACTGCTGCTTGCTTGCAGCTGGAATAAACATTGATGTTACAATGTTTTCATTTCTGTGGTCAATAGCTAAATGAAGCCCCCAAGAATAACCAAAAACCTGGCATGCAGGGTGGGGGACGGTGACTGCGGCACCACCCTAGCGCAAGGGGCCAAGGCCATCAAGTCTGACTGTGGTCAGCACTACCCCCTCAATGATGCAGCTGCAACTATAACGGCTGTGGCGGAGAGTGTGGGGCACAGCATGGGCGGCTCCTCGGGAGCTCTCTACCAAATCTTCCTTGTTGCGCTGGCAGGTATTTCTTGACTATGTTATTGTTTGACAAAACTCTGCTGCCTCACAGGAGAGGGTTTTGACGATTTTCAAGCAAGGGAAGGGCTGTTTGTCACATCTGCATCTGCAAAACATATGTTGGATGTTTGTACTGTTGGATGGCCTTTTCTTTCCGGGGGGGGGGGGGGGGAAAAAAGGGGNNGGGGGGGGGGGGGGGGGGAAGAACAGGGGAGATACTGTCTATTGGCCCATGCAGCAGCTGCTGTGTTCCTTCACGTTGCTTGACTTGGCTGCCTTTTTATTCTGCCTACTGACATGTGGCAATTTCAACATTTCCCCTTCCCCCATGCTATCATCGACCCCCTGCACGCTGCTATGAAACAATGTTGCATCCTGTCGACTGCTGTGCATGTGTACTTCATGAGACATGCCCTTTGTGGTGCCTTGCCTTGAATGGTCTACATAGTCAGCAGGCATGTCTCAGAAAGCAGCAATTGCCCTTGTGGTTCTGTACTTGCATGTGAATTTTGATGATCAACATGTGGTCTCTCCCACCCAGCCCCCCCCTACACCAAAAGGGGGAAAACAATAACACTGCTGCATTTATGCAATGTTGCTTGAAATGCAGCGGCCTTAAAGGACAAGCAGACAGCAGAGGCTTGGGCTGAGGGAGCGGCAGCAGGCTTGGCCGCCATTCAGCAATATGGGGGGGCCAAGCCAGGAGACAGAACCATGTTGGATGCCCTAGCCCCCGCAATCTCCACCTTTCAAGACAAGTTGTCCTCTGGTGAGCCCCATTTCGTTTGCATTTTCTTTTCCATTTGGTTACAGGAAAGATATCCACTCCATGCAGGCTAGAATGCCAGCAAAGATAAAATACAGAGTTAAATCTTATGTTTATGTTTTTTTGAGTACAGAGGGGCCGTTCCACCTCTAATGGAGTCATCTAATGTAGTGACGGAGCAACTTTGGACTGGTCAGAGCCAAGGCATTGACAGACAGTACAGTTTCAGGCAGCTGCAAATCACGACATGATGCGCTTGCTGATTGATTTTGATTCCAGTATGAGGGCAATACTGAGTAGTATTGAGAGTGCAACTCTGACATCCACATATATCAAAAGAGCTCTTCTTGGTCTGCCTGAAGACAAACAGCAGGAAAACAGCTGAAAAATTGAGACATGCAGACATAACGGTATGCATCAGTCGCCACTTTAACAAGCAGGAGATGCCTCTTGCATGTGGAGCCTTGCAAGTTTTTGTTGGCCTTTGCTAAGAGGTGAATGAACCCTTGCACTTTGACTCCAAACCTTTCAGTCGCTATCAGTACAGTGAAGAGAAGCGTCAGTCCAGGGAAAACCAGCTCCATCACAAAAAAACCAACCAAAGCATGACCACTGATCATCATCTCCGGACGCTAATCAACTTGTCTCTTTTCATGCAGGGTCACATACAGGTGATGCAGTGTCAGCTGCAGCGACTGCTGCAGCTGATGGAGCAAAGAAGACAAAAGGCATGAAGGCTGCCGCAGGCCGCTCATCCTACATTCCAGAAGAGGCTTTAAAAGACACTGCAGACCCTGGAGCATCAGCTGTTGGCCTTTGGCTGCAAGCTGTTGCCAAGTCGTTACAGTGAGAGATGCAGCAAAAACATGTACCATAGTAACACCAAACGTTGAGGATGCCACGTACCAAAGTGCGATTGCGTTGTGACAATTGGGTGCGTCTATTCTTAGGTTTAAAGTTGCAGTCTTTGAGCAGGTCAGGATTGCAGAGTAAATATTGCGATACAGCTGCGGCAGAAACTCTGGTCTGATCAAGATATGTCCTGTTTTCGATGCAGACAGATTTGACAGGCTTGATAAGACTAAACATTGCCGACTTCTGTGGCGCCTGCAGCAATGTTTATATAGCATGTCTGCTGACATGGCATCTGTGCAGCACAGATACAGTATAAACAAGCAGTCTTTGGTCTGTCAGAGCAAGCCTTTGGAGGTTGTCTTATTGAAGTTTGTGGCGATGCTAGGAGCAGCAGATTGCGATGCAGGAAATATTCAGCAAGATGAGTCTTTGGCTATTTCCTTTTTTTTTTTGGGTTACAGGGGAGATGTCCATTCCCAGTAGGCAAACAGCCAACCGAGACACCGGACGNNCCGGACGAACCTGGCATGTGCACGAACAACGGCCTAGTCAACGAGCGGCTAAGCGATCAGTCCAATGCGGGAATATTTCCTCTCTTTTTTTTCCGGGGGGGGAGAGCTATGCTCTTGTGGTTCGTTCGCTACGTGTATGTCTAGGATTCAGACCGTTTCACTGCTGCACATGTCATGAATAGCTCTCCCACCCAAATATTTCCTTTTGTTGCCTGTTCTGCTCATTCTGCCAACAGACTCTGCCGCAGGTGCTGCGGCTCGATACCTGCGTACTGACGGGTTTGCGCTATTTTTGGATGCTGTCACGTGGGGCAACCATTGTCTCTGTATCGGTCATGGCATATATGTTGGCTGTGCTTGCAAACTGCTTTACGCCTTGCACTTAGTGTGACACTTGCATGCTGCCTGTTTGGCTAGGCACGCTAATCTCTTTTGCAGACTTTTCATGTCTGCCTTGTACAAGTTGTTTAGTTTGGCTGCTGCTTGTCTTNNTTGTCTTCAGATGGACTTAACATTGCTCTTGTGGTTCTTTCGCTACATGTGTGTCTAGGATTCAGATCGTTTCACGGCTGCACATGTAATAAATAGGTCTCCCACCCAACAAAAAAAAAAAAAACCACTGCTTTACGTTGCCCTGACAGTAGTTCACTTTGGTACTAGTGGCCATGTAGCTTAGCGTCGCTTGGACCTTGACTTGCGATAAGACTTTGACTTTGAGAGCATATGTGCTCAGCAGCTTGTGGTTTGCACTGTCGTGGCACGTTTGCATGTTGCCTTTAAGTTGAGCACCTGAGCCCCTGATGTAGACATTTGTGCCTGCCCTTTTGTTTCTCCTGGGGTGGAAGATCTGTTCATTACAATTTGCCTGCTTTGTGAATAGTTATTTGAATCGTCTTTCTTTCTTTTTTTTTGGTTACAAGGGAGATGTCCATTCCCAGCAGGCAAACAGCCCATCGAGACACCGGACGAACCTGGCATGTGCACGAACAACGGCCTAGTCAACGAGCGGCTAAGC
>BDIU01000519.1:0-30329 GCA_002118135.1 Trebouxia sp. TZW2008
CTAGGATTCAGACCGTTTCACTGCTGCACATGTAATGAATAGCTCTCCCACCCCAAAAAAAAATTAAAAATTTATACACAGCTGAGCCCTATTTATGACCAGCAAAAAGTGTACAGTTATTTCTTGTCACACCTGTTGTTTGGGCTCGTGGAGACGGCTTCTGCTGAAGCAGCTCTTTATTTCAAGTGAAGCACCTCAAAATATTACTTGAACCCAGGGCCTCCAGTAGGACCCAACCCTGAGTAATTCCCGACACCAGCGCAGCAATGTACAATCACACATGAAACCGCACACGCATTGTCAGATTGAACAGGAACATGAGCATCAATTCATGCTATCTGATGTGTGTATATCCAGAGGTCTGTAGTCCGCTGCCTGATTTTACAATCAGAAGGAGATCAAATGATGCATTCCATGGCAGGAGGAGGTCATGAGGCTCTATACTCTTGCTCTTGGCTCTGCATGCATGAACATGCCATGCGAAGGTGCCAAAGTAATTGCAACACTCTCGCTGTCTTGCACGCCCTTTGCCCCTCCCATCTGCAACACCACAGGCTGTGCATACCATAAATACCCGTTTTGCATGTTGAAATGCAGAATGTTGAGGTTGCCATGCAAATGACATACTTTCTGCAACAAACTTGCACTCACGAACAGAACTGCAGTGTAATTGACAGCGCATCAAGGCTTTTGTGATGCGTCAAAGCTTGATGTGCAGCATACCTGCTCTGCCAGCCTGAAGTGAAAGTGTGCTAGTAGTGTGGCTAAAGTACTGGTCATATTCATGTTTGCCAGCGTAAGTCCGACACAGGACCGTGGGCCATCTGAGAAAGGAAACCAGCGCTTTGCTCTGTTGGTTTGTTGGCTAGCAGCCTCCTCTGATTTTGCTTGTTGAGCCACGTCTACCCAAGAATCATCCAAAGACTGCTCTGAATCTGAGCCGGCCTGGTCTGCCTGTCCTTTTTGCACATGAGCATGTGGATTGTGCACTGGATGCTTGATCGTCTTTGACTTGGCAGCATGCTGGACATACATGTAGTCAGGATCGAGCCAACGCTCCTGCAAGCGGAATACAGACTTGTAGTTCACTGTGTATGCCTGGCGTATGACTGCAAAGCATGTGGATGCAAGGTAACCTGGAGAATGCAGAAAGCATCTTTGTTAGACAAAAATAACAAAATGACATGATGACAAATCATCGATTACGAACTGAAAATTGCTATGGAGCTGGGTTGATGCATGTGCATGAGCTTTGCAGGACGTACCGGCTTGAAGGCACTGGGTTCGTCATATAGGGAGCCCAAGGTTTGCATGGCATACAAGCTGATCCAAAAGACAGTACCCTTGGGGACAAAGTAGCCTCCAACGTACATATCCCTAGGGGCTATTCTGTCAGTGGAGGGGGCTGCCGGGTACAGCCTCAGAGCCTCCTGCAATTTTGCAACATTTCCAGTTCTATGCCTTGTTGCAAGAGTGCTGCTGAGGTCAATCAACCACATTGCAACACCCAAAGCACTTGTTCATGGAGGTATGAATCACAGTTGGCTTGCTCTGATGCCCTATTTGCTTGGGATTCAATGATTGAGAGGCTGCGGATCGATGCAAAGCAACAGTGAAGTTGAGATAAAAGTGACCACGTAAGGGGTAACATACACTGACTTAGTCAATTGCGTCTGATTGCTTTGCAAAAATCATGGCAAGCAGCAGCAACATGACTGTGGCGAACACTTTCACTAAGCAAATGGGCAAAGCTGCGGCAATCACCTTGATACAGCAGTTGAGGTATGTCAAGCGCCCGAGATCCTCAAATTGGATATCACGCAGAGAGCCGTCAGCAGAGGGCATGAGACTGTGCTGCGCTAGCTCCTGCAGAATTCTCTGCTCCACCTCAGGATGCTGACTCACCAAGTACCTTGAGCATTACGAAAGCTGGTTTACAATTGCATCCCTTAGCATGTTGAACAATATGCCAGACAAGCCCAGATTGCACTGATGCAAACCAAGACTAGGACATGAGGGCCAGAGGTGTCAAGCATGCAAGCTGACTTCCACAAAGAGGCTGCGCCCTGTTTCCAACATTACTTCAAAATAGCGCACAGCACATGCACAGTCACACAATGCATGCGCTACACGCGCAAGAGCTTTTGAGGGTGGTTTTGAGCAAGGTGTCCATCCTCATGCTGAAAATCACATTGGATTAATCTGGCGCAGGCATGGACAACAGCCTAGTCACCAAGAGTCCAAACAATCAGTCTATGCAAAACATGGCCTGAGCAACATGAGGCTGGCGGCAGGCCTACAGAGACAAGGAGTGCATGCCTGTTACCTACCTCGCGTCTGCACAGGCACAGCTGTCAATCATTCCATCGAGCCCCACAGCAGTAAATCAACGCAATTTGGGCCCTGATAAGGCAGAGCCAGGTCGAGAGCGTGGTTTGAGGGCTTACAGGGTCCAGGCTTCAGTGTGACCAGAGGTCTCAAAGCCTGCCAGGAACATGGTGCCGATCTCTGGCTGCAGCTGATCGTCACTCATCAGTTGTCCAGTGATGGGGTCCTTCAGGGTGAGCAGCTGGCCCGCTATGGTGTTGCCAAAGGAGGCTGGGTCTTGCTTGCGCAACTGTTGCAGCAGATCACAGATGATGCTGTGCACTGCTTCCAAGTCCCGCTGTCCCTTGCGAGCTGACTGCAAGCATATATGAAAGTGAGTACACACAAACGGCACACTGCAAGACTTCCCAGTCAACGGCACCGCTCTATCTGACACTGCAGATGGACAAAAATATGCACCAACAGAAATGCTGTCACGTTTGCAGTCCAAAGCAAGAAGTCACTGCACGCAGCACAGCGGCCTCCAACTTCAGAGACAACTTTGGCTTTGCACAAGCAACCTCTGTATGGGGACAAAGCTGATTCCAGTATCAAGATCACGCCTGAGCGAATGCCTAGCTGTCCACAATCTTCAACATCGTGCATCAAATGCTTACTGGCAAGATGTATTTCCACAGCTGGGCTCGGTAGGGCTGGCCCCACCGCTCTTCAATCTCTTGCATGCCTGTGCGGACTGTGGCAATGATGCTGGAGGACTCAGAGTGCATGGACCCCTTGGTAGCTCCCATGTCTGTGTTGAACCCTACCAAGCCTACATGCAGCATGTCCTATGATGACAATTAGCGTCTCTTTCACTGTACATTATTTGTTTTGCTGTACGTCATCATACTTCTATGGTGCATTGTGCTTTGCTGCCTTTTTTTTGTGGGGACACTTAAATGACTGTTTAATGATGTCTCCACTGAGGCTAAAAGGAAAAAGGATGCAGCATGCTGGGCATGTAATGTTGCTGGACAGCAATCAGCAAGCTGTTACTGGACAGAATGCTGCTGCTGGTTGAGCCTTGAAAGCACTGGCTGCATGATTTTATTGCCACAGCAACTTGAGGGGATACACACCGATGATGTCCCAGGACAGCTGAGCACAAAGCAGGTCCATGTCAATGGGCATGCTAGGGCCATGCTGACTGATCCTCTGCACAACTCGCTGCCCGACTGCTCGTAGCTCAGGAAATCTTGCCCTGCACATTTGTACACAATCCTTTGAGGGAATGTAGCATGCGCATGTATCAGAAACAACAAGAAACGCGCAAGCATGCTGAGAGGACGTAGCCCTACAGGCTTGTAAACCGCAATAGACTCCAGCGTGTCACTTTTGCCAACTCAACAGAGCAAAGGTTGAGCGAGTACACACTGCAGTGAAGAAAAGTACAGCTAGCTTGCAGAATGGAGCAGCACCTGAGACTCTGTGGGCTGAGGGCTGAAGCCACAGCCCGCCGTACTGCCTTCCACTGTGCGTTCATCTGGCTTGTCAATAGTCCAAGGTGCCCCTTGTCAGTAAACAGCTGCAGAGGGACACAGACTCTCGTATGTAGCCTTGGACCAACAGTCATTGCAATGCAGTAAGCATTTCACGTACTGCGTTTAGTATATTGTAGCCCCTTGTGCTTTTGTCCAGAGATTTATCGCGCATCATGTCTGTAGCTATTGCTGGATCTGTGATCAGGACCACCTGCACAATGCCACAACATTTCTGTTTGTTGCCTATCGAGCAGGTACATGTAACATTTAGCTGCAAGGGCAGGCACACTTTTCCTTCCCGCAATGCTGACTCACGTAGTTGTTCAAGAAGCGAAGTTTGCAAACAGCTCCGTGGTCCTGTGACCATTTGAGTGTGACACGGTGGTACTGATTGGTCTGCGTCAAGTACGAGAGATGCCCAAGAACCCGATTGAACAAGCCAGGCTGTATTGGTGGCGAGGGAATTGGCGCAAGCTGACGTCCGGTCTGAAGCAACTTGAGCAGTTGCCAAGTCAACCAAGCTATCGCACCGGTCGCCACGGCGATGATGACATTGAGCAACGCCATGCTTCTGAGTGTATTGCAGGCCTCTGAAGGCAACGGATGTGCCGTTACGACAAGCCTCGGCTTGTTTGTCGACAGAGGTCGCTGAGTCGACAGGCTGGTTTCGGAGCAGGCCACAGCTCTGCTTGAACACTACCTTAACCACACAAAGCACTCCGCAAGCGTCAACAGGCGCGATATCGATGGCAGCCAAAGACACCAAGCACGCTATTGCGAAAGTTTTGCGGTAAAACATCGCGATGCAGCAGGTTCTCTGCATGAACCACGGAGGTGTCTTGTTGCATAGACAGGCACACGTGCACTCAGGCTGCACATCTTTGCGTCGATGTCGATCACCTCGCATGCGCCAGCAACGACATTTGCATGAATTCAAGCCATGTGCGACGGCCAAGCCAAAGACGCCTGCCAGACAGAAAAGCGCCTCCCAAGCGCAGTCATCAAGTCGAGTGGCTGGTGGAGCTCAAGCCAGCAAGTCTAAAGCTGCCAAGCGAAAGTCCGGTAAGGAGGTGCTGCCTCTGGTCTATTTCAAGCAGTTGAGTTCAGGCAAAATGCTGCTGTTCGCACAGACGTACTTGAGGCAAAGAGGGCCTTACAGTTTGCAGCAGCTGGTACCTTCAGAGGGGGCATGGTCACTGCTACTCAGCGAGCTGTCATAGAAGAATCCATAGTAGGTTGCTTGACACCGGCAATCACCTCTCCAGACGCAGTGAACAGCATTGCCTGTCTCTACAATAGAGCTGCAGCCAGCTTGCACATGATTGCAGATAGACCTGGAAGCATATGGCAAGGAGATAGACTTTCAGCAGCTGGAGGGCCTTTGGCGCCTCATCTACACCACTGCCCTTGATGTGGTAAGCATCAGTCCAGCACCACATGCTCGTGTGGCACATGTTTGGTTTTCTCAGATCTGCAACTACGCTGTGGACGGCACAGCAACAGTTTTGAAAAGATCTTACTATTGCAAGCTGGCTGTGCAGGCACCACTTGTGCGGCCAGCAGACACATTTTCTCCTGTCAGGATAGGGAATGTATACCAGAGATTTGGACCCTTGGAGTCAGGGCTTTGTGAGAACATCATCAAAGCCAGCGTACCGTTCATACTAGAAGAAGGCATGTGCGTACTTGCCTCTCGCAAAATTGCTGCAATGTCATTGCACATGCTCAATCCGTCTGAATTGCATACCAGTAAAGAAAGACTCGTGCAGCGCCTGAACAGTTAGACCTGTTTGCTTTCTTGCACGTCAGTACTTGTGTCAAAATCAGCCAAAGCAACCGCTTGTTTGGCAGTGGCTTGGCACATGATGCAGTTCAGATGTGAAACCACTGCAACAATGTCTTTGCTAGACTGCCAATGTTGTGTGCACAGTCATTGTCTGAGCAGCAGTGGTGCGCTATGTAGGTGATGGAGTCACACTCAAGGTGGGAGTGAAGTATGAGGCTTCCAGCCCACGCAGAATCTCACTTAAATTTCAGGAAGCTGGCTTCAGTGATGTGCGCATCACATCATTCACAGAAGCACTGATCGCTCCTGCCATTCTGCCCAGAGGCTGGATTCAACAGCAAGCCCTGCTCGCCATCAAGGAGGCATGTCCTGCGTTTCTGCATTCACATAGTATCTGTTTGCAGTGACTGCACTGTTTACCGAGATGACTGTCCTCACTGAGAAATACCAATCAGCCCAAATGCATCGGATGGCACCCAAGTTAATTGTCTTTACAGCACCAACAGGAGACGTCTTCATATTTCAAATTTGCTTTACATTGCTTGATGGTGTGCTTTCACGTCTGGATGTCTGACTTGCCGTCATGTTCCTGCTTAAACATCGTGATTTGCAGTGTAATATTTAGACGCCATATCCTGTGTCATATTCTGCTGGCAGTGCTCAACCTGGCTGCATGATGTTGCAGGCCAGTCTGAGAGTACCTCTGCCGTTTGCCAGTAAACAGGGGCGTTCAGGCACTGGAGAGTACTTGTTGTCCTTTGTGGATGACAGTATGCTTGTTGGCCGTGCACAAAATGGCACATTCGTCTTTATCAGGGATTGAATACACACAGGTCTGAAAATGAGACGCCAAGGTGTCTGATGCGGTCATGTTTCGCTCTGTCTAAATCAAAGCTTACAGACTCCATATAGCTTCCTGAGCAATCAACTTTCTCAAACCATTGCAAACTGTGTCGTTTTCGTTCTGAACAGAGGCAGCTGCGTACAGATATTCACTGCTACAACAGGCTCGAGATCAAAACGTGCGTCAATCGAGTTGCAGATGTCAAACCTTTTCAATTGTTTTGGTGAACTCCAAAAGCAGTAACACTTTGGCGTTTATCTATTTTTTGTAGGCCACGCAGCTTGTTGCAGATGTTGTGTGTGTTGCATGTGTCTACAAGCTACACTGTGATTGTTACATGATGCTTTTGCATCACTGTTTGCACAAACTGTCGTGGGCATCCTAAACGACACAATCAAGCCTATGTTCTATCACACGGCCCGCAGGCACAGCCTACCTTACACACTCTGGAAATATTTGTGACTGCAGCTGAGTCTGCTAATACAGGTAAATTCAGAGAGATGTCCTCAACAGCAACGACTTTGTTCAGTCACTGCCCTAATCGCTCAATATATGGTATGACCAAGCCTATTGTACATTAGACGAGCAATAATCTGAATCACATAAACTGCTTTCCCTGACAAACTCTTTGACTACTCTGCAGTGATCAATCTCCTATATAAGCAGCAAGCCTGACTGAACGCTGTAATGACAGCTACCCTTCTAAGGTTGCAGGACACAGCCTCAGCCATTATACATAAATTCCAATGGTGTATAAGCTCATGATATACATCTGCTCTGATTGACCCAATTTTGGGTCACAAAACCCCACATCATGAGCCTCTCAAGCATGCTATCAGCCAGCCAACGAAGCTGAGCCCCTCTGACACATGAGTATGGCTACTGGTGGGACAAAGTCAAATCAAATACTGTACACGATGCCTTATGCATCAAAATTGCATCAATACCATACTGACCTGCCCCAGACTTGGAGCGAGGCTTACACAGCTCCAGCAAGCACAGCTTCAGATGATTGATGCTTAAAAAACTGGGTTACAGGGTTGTTGTACTTGAGGCGCCGCCACAGCTCAGACTTGAGCATGGCAGTCTCTTTGCCCACGCCTCCCAGCATGTCGCTGTTCTCCTTAGCTCGCCGCAGCAGATATGCAATGGTTGCCTCCACAGGGCCGTATGGAACTGCCTTGTAGGCCTGGTACCCGTTTGCCCCCAGGGTATATGTCAGGTGGTCTGCCATACCCATCAGCTGCCCAAATTGGACACCGCCGTGAGCTGGATGCATGCCCATGTCTTGCATGAGGCTCACTGCTGCCTCAACTGACTCCTGGTTGTGGCTGGCTACCATCATCTCAAAATTGCTGTGCTTGACGCCTTTCATCAGCTCTTTGACACACCTGCAAAGATCACAGGTGATGCTTCACTGAACTAGCTCGATGCAGAAGAGTGATTCTTGCAATCTAGGGCGTGCAGCATTACGCATACTGCATCAGAGCTGAGTTCAACAGGCAGACTACAAACAGCAAAGCTTGGCTCAGCTGTCAAATGCTATAAACAGCTGCCATGCAGGCCTAGAGAATGCAGCAAATGTATGCAGACCAGTAAGTCACCATGCCCACTATCACACTCAATATGCAATATAACTTGTGCAATTTGCAGTAGTTGAAAATATGAATCACTGGAGATGCAGTGCACATTGTGAAATATGTAACACATTGGCGCCGATACAAAACAATACCTGAGCATGAGACTGTGGTGATGCACGGATTCAAACAAGTCAAGACCTGTGCTGTGCTCTTCAAGCTCACCTATTGTAGTTGTCATGGGTGTCCTGCAGGGTATCATGAATGGGGCTGGCATACCCCATCTCAGCTGCTCTGTCTCTCTCAAGGTGCATGTACGCACCTCGCACCACCTTGGCAGCTAGCAGGAAACCCTGATCCTCAGCCCACTGCATGTCTGCCATCAGTCTACTGCAGGAGTCTTTGAGGTAACATTGGTAGGTGTTGTACACTACGGGCGTTTGCTTGTTGTACTTGGCCTGGAGGTGCAGCACCACTGCGTCTATGGCGGGCTGCATGTAGGAGTGCTCTGCGTCTATCAGCACCCTCACGTTGCCCTGCACACCAAGCCATGCTGACATACAAAAAAGCACCACAATCAAAAGCGTAAGGCTAGCATTCACAGCCAACCTTTGTGATGAAAGACAACGCAAGCAACCTGCTCATCAAGCAAAGACTACAGTGCCACTTTGCATGCAAGCAAAACTTTCTAGCTAATATGCTAGATATGGTGCAAGTCCTGACTAGCCAACTCAGCTTGTTCATGGCATCACAACAAGGACTGTAGCACTATGCAGGACAGCACGACAGCCTGGCACATTAAGCGGACAGCATAAAGGTACCAATCTGCATCTACACCAGCTGTGATACACTTGCCAACTGGTTGGGGGAAGTTGATTGCTCCTGTACGTACCTAGCTGGGCCCCTTGAGCCTGCCTAGCACACCTTTTTGATGTATCCATGAATGAGACTTGCAAGAGTTCCTCACCTTGGAAGCAGCGGCCTGGACAAGGGTCTCCATGCGGTGCATCATGTTGTCAAAGAGCTGCAGGTGGGCAGGGCTGAGCACTGCTGCCATGCAACACCGCAAGTCCTCCACATGGTATGCAGTGACTCGGCTGAGGGAGCAGAAGTGGGCAGACATGTGCTTCATCATGTCACAGTTGCCCAAGCCTGTCACCTGCAACACCACCACTGCTCTGTCTGTACTGCTCATCATTGAGCATCACACGACTTGAAAGACTAAGCAGGACATCATGATGTCCGTTTCTCATGAGCATAACATTTTCTGACTGAAAGGCTGATATGATATGCCTTACCTGCCATGCTGAGTGGAAGGATGCGAGTTTGTTCTCAAGCCATGCAGACCTATGCTTGTCAGGTGTTTTGAAGCTGTTGTTATGGTACACACGCATGCCAGAGAGGGTCACTGCACAGGTTTGGCAGTTAATTTTGCATTAGCATTGCTACCCAAGCTGCCTCAACAACAAGGGAGCAGCACAGATGACAAGCAACTGCAGACAGAGAAAAAGGCAAGGCTGCTACTTCTTGAGGGAAAGCCACAAAATGCCGTCTGCTCACTATCAGAAATTGTCGATGTGTGCAGAGGTATGCATGAAATACCTTGGCCTGCACAAAGCCTTTGCCACCTCTCTGTCCCACTATGTTGATGCTGCGCAGGAAGGGCTGCAAGTTGGCATCACTGGCTCTCTCACCACAGCTGACTGCATCTTGAGCCTCTGAGGGGCTGTGGCTCACATCATCCTCTGCTGCAAAGTTGAGAATGGGGCTGATGCCATGCCGTCGCAGCATGTCAGCTGTAGGCTTCAGAGTCTGCTCACACTCACCTGAAGAACAGAATATCATATGTCAGGACAATGCAACAAGTCAGAATACACAAGTGAAGAAATGCAGCATATGCAGCTGAGCTTATTGCCTTGCTGCAATGACGGTCCCTGTGCAGTATTGGTCTGTGCTGCAAAGCACTGACTGATGCTCAAATGTTGTGATGTGTGCTCATGCAAGCTAGCAACATGCTCAAGCAAGTTGTCACGTGCCTGCAGCGGTTGTGGCAGCACAACAGAGCAGGCATTTTACATCACAGTTGCTGTCAGAGCTAAAACTTTTTTGCACATTTGCCTAAAATGAAGCACTTACCGCCACAGAATTGCTTGAAGAAGGTGTTGCGCACAACAGACGTCACCACTGACGGCCCCACCAGCGTCTTTGCAGCTGCTAGGAGACTATCAGCATTGTGAACAAAAGGCTTGACGGAACACGTTCTGAAGACAGCCAGTGACTGCATCAGTTGCGCTGTGGACTTGGCAGAAAAAGCTAACTGGGGGTCATCAAACCCTTGCAGTTTGGAAGGCACTGAAGCAGACTGCTGGCGGTTGGAACTTGCAGCTCTTCTGAGGGCTGCTGTTGTGCGTACATCTTGAAGCCTTTGTGATTGCTGTTGGTTGTGAGACTGGTATGTGCCTTGCTCTGTGGGATGTCCTAGAAGGGTAGACAGCGTGACATTGACCTGCAGCAATGACATGATAAGGCCCAAATTGCTTTGAACTAAGTTGAAGATTGCAGCAATAGTGCTCAATCGCATGTGCGGCCGTAGCTCTGACACAGTCTTGCCAGCAAGGCGTTGTTGGCGTCGTCAGGTCAGTTTCGTGGAGTTGGCAACTGCAGTGGCAGAGATGTCACCTGTGGCTGCACTGCTGCTGTGTACACAGCTGATGCTCCTCCGCAGCTCCTAGACCAAGAGGTTGTGCATAGCCCGCCTAGCTGTTTTGGTGTATGAGACACTGCTTGTATGGCCATGCCTGCAGACAGGTATTGCCTCCTTTGGTCAGGTGGTATATGGGTGACGATGGACAAGGACAAATCGTTTCTGAGACTTTGCGCACGAGCATGCTGTCACGCGATTGAAGCTGCGTCCTGAGCAACGATATGTTGATAAAGCAAGGGCAAGCATCTCGGGCAGGCAGCTAGACGAGTCAGTTTGCGAACGGGCCCTCGCTGTGGCAACGCTTGGCGCAAAGACTACATCTAGGGCTGATATCCGGAATGACACGCCAGTAAGCTGAGCATGACTGGAGCATTGTTGACAGCAAGGTTGATGCGCGAGTCGACTTGCCTCTGAGTCCAAGAGCGGGCAAAAGTTTACCAGGGCGCGATGCTGCTTTGTAGAGATGGCTTTCGCACACTGCAATCCGACGCAGGTCGCCTGATAGTGCTGCTGTCACTAAGACAGCGGACGTATATCCACTTCTTGACAAATCAAGGTTCGAGACGGGTTGCTGGCAAGCACCCCTCGAACCTGGCAACAAAGGACAGACGGATAGCAGACACAGGTGCGATGCTGTTCAGATCAGCTGAGGGTTAGCTTAACAATCAAGCAGACCGGAACGCTCCGCAATCATACTACAACAAGCTATACGATCTCTGCAGCCTTTTGTAAAGCACAAACTGCAGCCCCTCAAATTTAAGCATCCACGTGAATCAAGGGACCAAAAAAAGTTGGTGTACGTAAACCCACCCGCAGCTGCAAAATTGCTTTGCGAAACTAGTCATCGCTAGCTACCGCAGCTCACACGGAGCAAACCGCCGATCACGGAAGTCTTGCGCACAGCGTGTCCGTCAACGCAGCACGATCGCATGCAGCATGCACTGTGGAAGGGTCACGCATCTCCGTAAAGGGCCACCGCTCCGCCGAAGTTGGCAACGGTGGTCACGTGTCGGAGAAATTTGGGTCAAAAGCGGCTGGAATCTGGCTAAAGCGGCTGTGAGCAAATTCCCTTTTACCATATGATCCATTTAGTCATAGCTCATCTGTTTATCGCATTACCCGTATTGTGCGCAAGCCGAGCTTCATTGCAGCGCCTGAATCTTGCGCAACACCATTGAGCAGCATCACCATGTCAACTGCTCTGGTTTTGCTGAGCAACCCCTACGCCATATATTGCCCAGAAAGATCAGACCACCAACACATCTTGCTTGCAGGTGTGAGTATTCTGTTGTGAAAGAGGCACATCGAGTCTCGCTCATTCAAGACAAAAACTGCACGCAATTGCAGGCTCGACCATAGCCGGCTTTCCAACAAAGGCGCAGGCGGCTCAACTACACGCGTCGGGCTTATGCACTCAGATGCGAGTCGAGAACTGCGTGATCGTACCCGGTGAGCTTCCTTTGGTGCAGCATGCGAACCGATTTTGCGCTTTGTGGCGCTGGTGATATGTGACAGCTGAATGTTGCAACGAAACCGCTTACAAAGCTCGGTTCCTCGCGGAGTGCGAGCATCGGTCTCGGAAGCAAACCGTGAACCATACTGCTTGTCCAACTTTTCTGCTAATCGGATTCGGCATTGCTGCAGATTGACTGACTCTGACGAGACGTCCTGTTGACTTGAGTCCATTTGCAGGCTTCATTGACATGCATGTCCACATGACTGGGGGAGGTGGGGAGGCAGGCCCAGCCTCACGCTGTCCAGAAGCTCAGGTCAGCAACACAGTACTCCTTGCTGCAGTAAATAGCAGTGCACTCATGAGCAGAGTGTTGGCTCCCTTCAAATCATGACAATCATGCATGCATGCATGCAGCTCAGTGACTTCCTGGACGCAGGCATCACTACAGCAGTTGGCGTGCTAGGAACAGACACTATCACCCGCAGCCAGGTGAGGATTTGTTGAAATTGAGTGGCAAGCTAGGGAAATACTTGTCTGGAGTAGTGCGCTATGGCTGTGCCCTCGCTTCAGTGCAGGAAAATCTGGTGGCCAAATGCAAAGGCTTGAATGCAAGTGGCATGAGCTGTTATCATTGGTGTGGGGGTTATGCAGTGCCATGCCCCACAGCTACCGGCAGCATACAGCGGGACATGTGCCTGCTGGACAGCTGTCTGGGGGTTGGTGAGGTAGCTGTCTCAGACCATCGCTCCTCTGTGCCCTCAATCAGCCATCTTGCTAACATTGCCAGGTACAGACTCACCTACCTGCATGCTATGCATCAGGTCAACAATGTGTCAGCCTTGAAGTGCGCAGGCTTCTGGCTACTACAGGCAAAGGAGTCCACACACAAGTCCCGCCTATGAATTTGTCAATTGTCATGCATCAAGGCATCAGTATGTCAGCCTTGTAGCGTGCAGGACTTTGCCAAATTGAGTTATGCTGAAGACGCTGACTAGACTTGCTCAGTCCTGGGTGACATGATCCTCTGCATACATCTCATGAGCCTGTAGAACCATACAAGCTGTGTGCATGCAGCCAAGCCAGGGTAGGAGGTATGCTGAGTGGCAAATGTGGCTTGGTGTACTGTCATATGGGGGCAGCCAAGGAGGGCCTACAGCCCTTGTGGGATGCTGTGCATGCTTCTGATGTGCCCCTCACTCAATTCCTGCCCACTCATGTTGAGCGCACTCCTCAGCTCATCAATGAAGGCGCCGAATGGATAGCTGCTGGGGGCCGTGTGGACTTGACATGCCGAACAGAGCAGGTGTTACCATCTTGCTACTTGTGGCTGCTCATACGCTGCAATGACACGTTGCTCTTTCAGGACTATGATAACACCACAACTTGTTACCAGTGCTGCACGTCAAAGTTGGATCAGGCAAGCTGATGCACTTGCTGCATGTGTCCAACTTGCTGACTCCAACTGTCATCGGGCTCTGCACACATTGCATTAAATCTTGGTGTTTGAATTGCTTGAAAGCATATGCACATAGCTGACATGGAGACTTGTGAGAAGCAGCAACATCGTGTGCGATCATCAAACCTACGCTCGTTTCTTGTCACTGACATTGCTCACATGGAAGCTTTTCTTGTTGGAGAACCCTGTCAATTGAAAGACACACCATTGAAGTGACGTACTGTCTGCTATTGCTGCTGACTGGCAAAGGCCATGTCTCGTAGGCTCAGCAAGCTGTGGTACAGTACAAGCAGGCAGGGCTGCCCCTTGAAAGCTGTACTGTAGCCTCAGATGGCTTTGGCTCATGGCCTGTGTATGACCAACAAGGGCACCTGCTCAGTTATGAGGTAACCATCCGCTCCAAACAAAATGCCTCTTCCATACTTGTTGCCATTCTGCATCCTGCACATGCTGCTGTCTAGCAACGCCTAGTGATCGGACAGATTGCAGTAATGCACAGCAACAGCATTCTGCTGCAGAAAAGCTCTTGACAATGCAGTGATGAAACAGCACCACTACTTATGTGCATGCTGTTTCATCACTTCATCGTCATGTGCTTCTCTGCAGCAGGAACAAGTTGTGAAGCTGAAACAAGCAAACCGGTGTAAGGCTGTATGCTACTTGTGCTGACGTACCACCTCCACTCTAATGCAAGGCTTCTCAGGTAAGCATGTTTGTACGACTGCTGCTGGGGCAATTCACAGTGAACCTTTGAGAGCATGCCGAGTACCCATGCGGCTGCACAAATTCCTCCAGTATAGCATCTGGTGCCTTCAACATGACTGTCTTGCAGTCACCCTACCAAAGTGGTCATGTCAACACCATCAATCTTTGAAATTTGCGCTTTTGCCAATTTGTGACAGTGTGCAGGTGGCTGACTTGGGGTGCACAAACCACATCTGAGCTGGCCTTGCGTTTGATTGCCCATGCAGTAACACCATAGTCTCTGGCATGGCAGCCGATTCATGTAGACTTGCAGCTGGATTGTTTTGTTAGCATAGCAGCTGTTGCCTGTATATACAGGTGGCTGACCTGGGTGCCATTCACCGCTTCCTGGTGGCTCTTGTGAAGGAGCGGAGCTGGAGTTTGGCTTCCGCCCTACAGTTCATGACCAGCAATCCTGCCACCACCCTGCACCTGCCACACAAAGGCAGAGTGTGTCTTGCCACTTCTTGACGCAATAATTGTAATGAATACAAACAGAGTATATGTGCTAGTTGTGTGTGGCACCAGAGCTGTCTTGCCACTTGTGACAACAGCTCCACACATGTCAAAGAGTGTCAATGGCATTAGAGCATTGACGGCATAAGAGCAATACCATGGACACTGAAAAGCAACAAATTGCTTATCAGGAACAGTGTTGTGTAATCACAGACCCCGTTTTACAGATATGTAGAAGCAACAGTTATGCAGTTGTGCAGTGCTTTACATCACATGATGTTCTAAATTGCTTGTTTGCTGGTATGCAGATTGCAATTGGCAAGGATGCAGACTTGCTGCTGTTGGACAAGTTCAGCCTAAAAGTATCATATGTTTATGCCAAGGGTCAGCTTGTGCGCACCCCTGACTGGACGCGTGGCGGCATGTTTGAGCGCGGTCAGCGCATACGACCAATCAAGCCAAACTTGCATGCCTGCAGGCCAGCCAGTTGAGGTTGGAATTCAATCTTGTGCAATTAACTTCGGATTGTGCCTTTGCGGAATGATCTCCTGATAGCTGTTGCACCTTGCAACATTTGCAAAGCAGGCTGCGAGCAGCTGACCACATTCATGCAGTATTGCATGTCGACGACAGCCCAACATGCACTGGATCAGACATAGTTTTACTTATTTGCTGAGTGCCTACAGCTGTAGTACGATATTGATGTGCGTTGATGATGTCAAGAAATTTAAATCTTTAAAGGAACCGGTTGTTTTGTTGGCGGCAACTGCAAGATTCAACTTGCAACCGATTGCTCTTGAAGAGCAATAAAGGGACGCCACGGTCTATCCGAGGCCTCTCAAACACGCCTAACGGCGTAGACTTTTGCTTTTCTTTTCAACTTGCAACCTTGCTGGTCTAGGTAGAGCAAGCCTCCAAGTGGTCTGCCATGCTGCTATGTAGTGAACTCGCTTGCAATGAACGACATAGCTGAAGGCATTGAACACTTTGCCAGCTTCAAGCAGGCTCTTGGCAGATTCTTCATCAGGCCTTGAACACCTAAGCAGGCCTTTGCTCGTGGACCATGGCATCGAAGCATCAACGCCATATGTCCGACTTTAGATTCCATTTGACAGTCGAGCTCTTCTCGGAAGGGTTGATGGCGCCGCTGTGCAGCTTGCGTGACAAATGTTCAAACAAGCTGGCGAGCTACGCGTGTCAGCATACTGTTGAAGCCGCTCGATCGACTGCTGCCCAGCGCATCGTTTGCTGCGTTGTCAACCACTTGATCTGCTTGCAATAGCCAGTGGAACTATTCTGCAGACCTGCAGAGCTCGTACTGCCACTTGCGCACCTCTTTTTGTTCACGCAGCGGTTGTTCAAGGCCATCTCAAGTCTTGCCGAGCATCGCTTGTTACCATCTCGCTGTCACCGCGCGCGCTGATCAGGAACCAGCACGCCTGCCAGAAAGGCGCGTAAGCACTACTAGGCGCCGCTCGTTTGGCTGCCGAGATTGCGATGCGCGAGCAGCATCATTGCGACTAGTTCGACACGGATGCCGTGGCGCATCGTGACCGTCGGCTCATGGCCAAGCGCTTGAGACCTGCAGACCCTCTGCTTTGGCTGTTACTTGTTGGCTTTGGCTTTGCATTCCTGTGGGTGTTGCCGCTCAGCAGACTTCAGTCTCAGAGACTGGGCAATGCGCGCACCAGCAGCTATAATGACTGGATCTGTGGGCAGTCATCAACCCAACCTAGGTCAGTGGTCAATGCTGCAGTTTCAGCAGAGTACTTGCCGTGCTTAAGGTTGACGCTGTGTTCAAGCAGGTCTGGGTTTGCACAAGACATTGCAGCACAAACCAAACAGGCTGAAGCTGAAGTACAACGGATCCAGACACAGCTTGAGCTGTTCGATAACAACTCTGCAGTGACGTCAGCTTACAGTCAGAAGCATGCAGTGCAAGTCGACAGCCTTGGTGCTCAGCTCACAACGTCTCGCATGCTCGACAGCTTGCCATCTCAGAACATGTCAAAGCCAACCCCCTTCTTGTTTGTAGGCGTTTTGTCGGTTGCAGCCAATGCAGGTAAAGCGTCTATGTCAGCTCTGTCATTGATGCCTTATTCTCACGGTTGTCAGCAAGCTAAGTCTGCTTCCTGCAGCTTAGCCTGAATGTCTAATGCTTGTCAGGCTCACACTAACTAGGTGCTACTGTGGAAGTGCATCCTCCATTCAGCACACTTGGAAGCACCTATGCGCACACATTGTGTCGAGAAGACTTTTTAGTCAAACTCCAAGCACTGACACATTGCATGGGGTGTTGAAGATGCTGCGATGCTTGCAATGCAGGGCGGAGGACTGCTCTCAGGCAGACTTGGATGGCAACAGCACCTGACAGTGTCCTGGTCAAGTTTGTGCTGTACGAAAAGGAGCGCAACATAGATGTGCGGCGAGAGAGTGACCAGTTTGATGACATCATCTTTGTACAGGGAGGCACCACCACAGACTACCGCTCTATTGTCTACAAGACTTTTGCTTTTGTACAGGTGAGAGCAGTCTGCTGTCAGTATAATGCTGTGACTTGCAAGAGGAAAGCAGTATGCCTTGATGCCCAGCGCACTCTACACATCACTTGGCACTTTTCTGTCCTGACATGTGCTTGAGGAGCCATGTGAGGGCGTCTCAGGTCTTTGTCTTGACAGCATGGCTCTGGTGTGCTTTCTG
Organism: Trebouxia sp. TZW2008; assembly: GCA_002118135.1. Classification (NCBI taxonomy): domain Eukaryota; kingdom Viridiplantae; phylum Chlorophyta; class Trebouxiophyceae; order Trebouxiales; family Trebouxiaceae; genus Trebouxia; species Trebouxia sp. TZW2008. The sequence goes on from BDIU01000519.1 coordinate 17,572, forward strand.
GCGCATGAGTGCGACGGTCACCGCTCATACTTTCCTCAACAGCATTGCCGCTGTGAATTCAGCTGCGCTGGAAACAAAATTGGAGTGTCACATGTAGCAGCAAGTGAGCAGCTGAGTGTGTTGCATGCAGTGGGTGACAATGAATGCAGAGCCCAAGTTTGTGCTGAAGACAGATGACGATGCATACGTGAGCAGCGCAGCCCTTGTCAAGGTGCTGCAAGGGCTGTGCCACAACCCTGACTGCCGCAATGAGCGCGTATACTTTGGGCAGCAGAAGCGTAACGGAGTGGTTATCACAGAGGAGGACAGTAAATGGAGCAACCTGGAGTATTTCCAGCTGACAGGCCTCAAGGAGTATGTTCCCTACATGCTGGGCGGAGGGTGAGCTTGCTCAAATCACCCATCGCATCGATGACAATCTCCTGTGTCAATGTCAGTGAATGACGTGTAAAGAGAACACTGTTATTGCTATGCGTGATACAAGAAAGCAGGAGGCCTTGCCTGCACAGCACAATTGCTTTGACATTCTGTATGTGCTGTTGCTGTTGGTTGTGATTATGCTGACAACACATGGGCGTTTGCATGACTCTGTTTGTGGCTGCACGCACAGGCCTAACACATAACACAGGTACTAAAGCGCAACAGCCTGCTGCCATCAAGGCTTGCAGACATCAAATCCAGTGCCACGTCTACGCCTGCTCCTTTGACGTGGCACATTGACTGCATGTCTTTGTGGGTGCTGCATATCACAAATAGTTTTCGAAATGCACCAAAGTGCTGATACTCAAGATTCAGCAGTCAAGCAACTTTGTACATGTGCAGTTATGCCTTCTCCTTTGACGTGGCACAGACGCTACATGAGCTGAACAGCATGTCGCCCCTGAAGCTGATGCCCAATGAGGACGCCACCTTTGGGTTCTGGGTGATGGGCATGCAGCTGCGCCACATTGCCCATCCAAAAGTGCGCGCAGCTGCTGGCGGCTGCTGTTTCACTATGTAAGCCTTACTTCCTTCCTGCAGCATCACAAATTTGATTGCTGCTGGCGGCTGCTGCTTCACTATGTAAGACTGACCTCCTTCCTGCAGCATCACAAACTTGAGTGTATGCAATGCTGGTCCAGCATCTCCGCAGTCTGACGACAAGGTGACCTGTGCCTGCCTTCCATCCTTGCAACAGCACAGCCTTGCATGCCTGACTTACTTTGACCACAGTTGCCAAATGTGATGACAATGTCACCCTACTGCACCCGGATGTAGACTGATCATGCTGTCTATCAACACATGCAGGACGTCAAGCAGGCCTGCTTACAGAGTGAGCAGCATGTATGTTCCTACCCTTTTGCTCATCTTGATGATGTCGGTCTCATTATAAAACTCCGCTTACATGGTAGCCATGACTCTGCTGGCTTGTCTACTGCAGTCTAACAGCTGGCATTTGCCATGGTCTGTGCACACAGCAGATTGTGTTGGGCACCATACTTGTGACGCAACAACTAGCAAGCTCAGCAAAGCAAGCGACCATCTGTCCATCTGGCACAGGGTGGCTGATGAGGACGCATTGGGAGCGGAGCGGCACCTGCAGATGCGCACCATGCAGGACCTGTGTAGCGGCTGGCTCATCCTCCACAAGGTCATTCCTCTTCCCCTGTTCTCCCCAAAATCCCCACCCTTCCCCCCCAGATAGGCTCATTGAATGCATCAGTGTCGCGCACATGCGGCCCAGAACACATATGCATCACAGGCCACATATGCATCACAGACCTGTTATAACCTGTGAAATCCTCTAGCTAGTCGCCAAAAGCCCCCCAAACCAGCCCCCTACCCACTCAGAAGCCCCTTATCTGCCCCTGTGGCAACTCTTCAAGTCATGCTGACATCTGCTGCACACACGCTACCATGCTCTGATGCGCTTATTGATGCGTTCTTGTACAAAATCCCAGCAAGCTGATGACAGACAAAATGGACATGCCCCTCTGTCAGCTTCTTTGAATGGATCTGGCAAGGCACATTAGTGGAGAGTGACACAACAACGGGACAGGGGTGCTGCAAGTCGAAGTTGTGAGGCTAAACATTCTGGAAGACGTCTGATTGAATGCATTGCAGGTGGAGACGGAGGGGCAGATGGCGTACCTGCACTATCGCTTGAGCCAGTGCCAGCATGAGAACGGGCTGCTGCAGGAGGCACGCCAGCAAGGCAAGCAGCTGGGCAGACCGCCAGCCCACACTGCACTCCACAAAGTCATGCCCTTGCAGGTCAGTCTGCAGTGCGCACTCTCTGTTGATATGCCACATGTGATACTTCAGACTATGAGGCAAGTGCTGCATGTTCATGCGTAGCTGATGCTTGACAGGCTTTGCAACAAACTGTGACTTGACCTGTGCAACCTGAATGTGCAGCTACCAACTGGGCATGGATGGATACAAGGTTGACATGACAATGAGGCATCATTCACTGGTTCAAGGCATCCTCAGCTGTCACGAATTGTGAGCTTGGTGTGCACCCAAGCAGGCATGCTGATAGACAGCGTCACTCACTGGATCAGGGAACTTGCATAATGCCAACGTACCCTCACCTGCTGCTCATTTGAGGGCAGTATGCATCCAGGTGGGCGAGGTCAGACATGCCAGCAGCATGCCTTCCTCCGGGAGCCTTGCCAATGTCAGCCCCTGGAGCGCTGCTGGCCACAGCTTCTTTATCTGTTGCTTATGCAAGACTGCTGTACATGCAGGTGGGCATGTAGACAGACAGCAGTGGCCTACATCCCTACTGGAGCCACAGCGACGGCAGCCCTTAAAGCTTTGATAACCACGATGCCATGTCACCCTCAGCTGTCGCTTATGCAAGGCTGATGTGCATGCAGGTGGGCATGGTAACAGACAGCCGCAGCATGCACCACTACTGGAGCCACAGCGATGTCAGCCCCTGGAGCGCTGATGGCCGCTTGATGCTAAGTCAAAGAGTGGATGTGGCAGGCCTGCAGGACTTGCTGCAAGGAGCCCGTCACAGCCTATCCCAAGACATTGGCTTCATCAACTTTACTTCAGGTAGGTGACCATGCGAATGCCATGCCTGAAGCGTCGGGCTGACTTTCGTGACCTTGAGCGTGTTTAGATGAGGAGGGATGGCAGCTGTAGGACTCACTGCAGGGAGGTAGTTCCCATCTGCACCAAGACTTTGGCTTCATGAACTTCATCTCAGGTAATTGCGTGATGCTGCAGACTGCAGTCGACATGCCCAGCATATTTGGCTGAGATCTAATACCCTGAAGACCTCCAGAGGCAGCGTCGAGATTGCTTGACAGCCTTTGCTTGTGTTCAGGAGATTTCAATTGCTGCTGACTACTGCAACGCAATCTGCAAAATGCCATGCTGCTGCATGTGTGCATATGCCCGACTTGGCATGTCAAGATGTGCCCTGCAGCCCAGTTTTGCCCGCACAAGACAATTGCTTAATGCAGGCGCAAGTGCCCAATGGCAGATTTCTGCATGCATGCAGCTCATTTTCATGCGCTTGTTGGCATCAGCCTTGCAGCCTTGGCACTGGCATCAAACAACCTTCTTGCATGGTCTGAGCTCTGCAATCAACAGCTGGAACATCTCACATTTCACCTGCTATCTTGCTCAGCCTTTGCAGTTGTGGCTCTCCCGCCAGAGCTCCTGCACACTTTACAAGGCACATCATCTTGGAAGTTAGCTGCCTCTCATGTCAGCTGCAAGTTTGGGGCTCCCTGATCAGAGCTGCTGTATGTATTGCAAGTGACATGACAGGCCATCCATCCCTTACGTCACCAGCTTGACCCTCAGTATCGCGACCATTGTTGAGACGATTTCTTGTCAGCAGTGTTGCGACATGCATGCAGGCAGCTCCTTGTCCACAGAGATCACAGGATGGGACTGGACACACCTGTCCTCAAGCTCAGCCTGGAACCTACAGCTAGGCAGCCGCTTGCAGTGGTTAGGCACCTCCCGCAACCTGATTGTTTTCAATGACCATGACTGCCAGCATTACTTGCAAAATCGTGACAACTGTGCAGGCAGCTGTTTATTAACAGAGATCACAGGATGGAACTGGGCACACCTCACCACAAGCTCAGCCTGGAATCTACAGCTGGGCAGCCGCTTACAGTGGTTGGGGACCTCCCCCAACCTGATTATCTTCAGCGACCATAACTGCTAGCAGTACTTTTAGTGTTGTGACAACTGTGCAGGCAGCTCCTTGTCCACAGAGATCACAGGATGGAGCTGGACTCACCTCACCACAAGCACAGCCTGGAACCTACAGCTAGGCAGCCGCTTGCAGTGGTTGGGGACCTCCCCCAACCTGATCATCTTCAATGACCATGACTGCCAGCAAGCAGGCCTCAATACTAGCCGCAAGCTGCTGATGAGCATGGATGTGCAAGATGCGTTTGAGGCCAACTCCGTTGCAGCGGAGCAACGCTATATGCGCAGCCTCCATGTGCAGGTTTGCCAAGCTTTACCCAATTTGACCATCTGGAACTGTATCTATAAAAGGTTTCCTCGAAGACAGTATGTCCATATCACAACACGCAGCGAATTGCACCTAATTACAGATGGAATGAGCACATTCTGGAGCACCTTCAGATGTGTTTGGTTTCATTGATGCTCAAGAGGCAGATGTCACAGGAGTATCAGCTGCCTCTGGAGTAACCACATCTGATTGGAAGGACAAACATATAGGGACACTTGCAGTTGTCATAAACAACACTTGCTGTATAAGCTTTACAATAGATTTGCTGGTCTTGTACTGTGCAGGCTAGAGCACCTAGCAAAGCAGATGCAGCAAGTGAGACAGAGGGGCCTCAGCAGCTGTGCGCTGTGGTGTTTGACATAAACAGCAGGCAGAGGGTGCACATCCTGCCAAGGCCGGTTTTCGGTGTGTCGCCTGATGGCAAGAATGCACTGTCCTTTGACTTTGCGCGACTGGATGTTGCTCAAGCAGGTGATTGGCAATTGTTGGCTTTGTGCAAGCTGCATTCAAAGTTGATGTCGCTTAGCACTCAAAGTTGATGTCGCGTAGCACACGTCCTTGTGGCCCTGCATGCATATGCAGGCTGTCCCATGTTTCTGACAGGAATGTCTCAAATGTTTGATAAGCTCCAGACTGTAGCTGCTCTGCTGTGGTCAACAAGCCAGCAGGTCATGACTGTTTGCAACCAGTGCACTCCAACGCAGCAATGATACATTGTATTGTGTTTGTGCACCTGTACCACGATGTATCACAGATACTGGCTGGGTCCACTGTCAAGCATTTAGCTAGCTCATCAAAATTCTTTTACCGTCTTTAGGTGCAGGGTATGGCAGCATGCATACATTGGCGCCCCACCTGAAAGCCAACAAACAGCCCAAAGATGAGGGCCTGTGGCTAATGGATACACACACTCAACAACCCAAGCTGCTTATCTCTGACATATCTGCTCAAACATGCCAATCTGATGTCAATGCCTTTAGTTGCAGATGCAAATTGGTGCCCCATCTGAAAGCCAATAACAAGCCTAAAGGTGATGGCATGTGCCTTGTAAACGCCAGTTTTACTCAACAATGTCAACCTCGTATTGCTGTCTGCAGGTGCAGGCTATGGCAACATGCACACATTGGCACCCCACCTGAAAGCCAACAATCAACCCAAAGACGATGGTCTCTGGCTCATGGACATACAGACCAAACAAGCCAAGCTGTTGGTCTCCCTTCATGAGCTGTCAAGGCGGCTGAACATGCCGCCATTCTCCAATGCCAGAGACCTCACCACTGGCCTGCCTTACAACTTCACCACAGGTAGCATCCACAGAAGATTTCAAACACAACTGCAAAGCACTGTTTACCCACAAGTCAGCAGTAGCAACACTCTACTCTCAACATGCAACACACAAATGCCATCAAAGTCAGGAGCATGCTGTATCAGGAAGACTTGTGGCAGCAGATCCAGCTTTGACCAATTCATGCAGCTGTCATCATGTGATTCCATAAGGGCTGTGCCCTCTTGGAAGAGTGATGCAAGACGTGAGCAGCTTGAAGTGGGCATGTGTCACCTTCCTCATTATTTGCTTGTTATTTGAGCACAAATATAAGGTGTGTGCCGACATGCTTGCAGGGCATTATTGGAGCAACCCAGCACACTGCTTTGGCTACATTTCAGCTGCCATGTTCAATCAGGAGGGCAGCAGCATTGTGTTCAAGTACCATGCAAGCCTGTGCAGCCCTGCCTTCATGCACCACAACCAAACGTACGCTGTTCTGCACAGTGTTTCTTCCTGTTTGCTTCCTGCGTTTTCCCTGCTTCTTACTGTTTTGTTTGAGCCATAACAGGAGGTGTGCATGGACGTGCAGCCTTGCGCTCATACACCACCATGAAATGTGTGCTCTGCAGCTCCCTTTGTCTTCTTTTTGTCTGCCAGGTTCTTCCTGTTGTTCCAGCAAGTGACAGAGAAATGTGCATCCTTATTCAGCCCAATGCTGCACCAACGTCAAACATCTGCCCTGCTGTTCCCATCCTCTTCTGTTTCTCTTCCTGTTCCTTGCCATCTGGTACAATTGACAGGGAACATGCGCAATCTTGCTCAGCCAAAGCCCTTGCTCTGGCCAGGACTCAACACGTGTGTCCTGCTGCAGATCAAGGCATTTGGCCTGCAACGCTCCTCACCTTTGTTGCGAAAGATTTTCGCCACTGCAGTCTTTGACCAGATTCTTTACAGCAGGCTGCATGCACAGTGCATGCTGCATCAGAATGATCGCATGGAGCTGTCATGCAGGTTCATCATGACCATGAATTTAGACGGCAGCAACTTGTGGCGAGTGCCTTTGGTAAGCGGAGACCCTTCAGGCATGGATTACGGCAGCAACGGCAACCTCATTGTTGCTGAGAACTCCACAACATATCTTGTGAATGTGGGCAAGAGCGTGCAGAGGCTGAACAGACCAACACCGCTTGTGAACGTCACTGCTGGCCCCTGCAACTTCTACCCACCAAACAACAGGTGATGGCACTATTGCATTGCCAGACAATTGGGGCTAAACTTTAGACTATAATTCCAAAATCAAGCTGAAGGCAACGCTTATGGGGACTTGATTGTCTCAAGCAAATACTAGCATGCAAGTAGGGAGTATGCAGGTCAGATTGTTGCTGCAGAGCTTTAGACATCTCTGTGACAGAGGCCCCTGATATGGTCAATGCACATAAGCGTCGCTGAAGGGCTACAAAGGCGTCATCACATGCATGGGCTCATACTTTGTGATTGTTACTGCACATGATCTTTCACCAAAGTTGTCCAGCATGAATAAGCAACATCAGGATATTCCAACACATCACTGTATGCATTAGATCATGAGCACATGTGACTGCACTGAAAGGATGATGACAAGTTGCAAGCAATGGTGTCCTGTTGCTGGCACTTGGCAAGGTCAGATCATTTGTGTCATGCGCTTACAGGTATGTGGTGTGTGACAGCTATGAGAGTCCTCGCAAGGTGGCAGTCTGGGACCTGCAGGCTGGAACAGCCTTTACTGTGGGCAACTTCAAGGAAGCCAACTGGCCTGATCCTGAAACTGGCAGAAGTGGGCTCTATGCCCACTTCACCCCAGACGGTGCCCCTCACTACCCCTCAAAAATCTCCTCAGTGTCCATCCTGACTTTGACTGCGATCACTGCACCAACCCCTTTCGTCGTTCCATGGCAGCACTGCCCTTCACGTCCATTTCACCCCAGATGGTACGCCTTGCATACCCTGACACTGTCCTGCGACACCCCTGAACCTGCCCCTTTGTTGACACTGACCTGGACCTTTTTCTGTCAAAATCAGTTGCACAACAGTTTTGTGACACTGTCTGGAACTCAAAAGAAATGCACAACGTCGCTACGCTCTTGAAGGAAACCATGCAGGAAGGGAACTGGCAAATTGCAGTTTGTACTAACAATACGGTGTCGATGACTATTTCTGTGTGGCTCAAGGGTGATGAAGCCCTGGACGCCATCATCTCCTGCAGCTTTGCGATCCCGTTGCTCATCTATCTTGCAAGCTGACCAGAGCCAATTGCTTGCTTGTGAATGAGATGTAGCATCAGCATAAGGTCCACATGCGTCTCGTCAGTGCCTTGACCCCTTAGCATTGTTGACTGACATGCATTTGCATTGCAGGGCAGTACATTTCCTTTGACTCAAGCCACATCTGGGAGACAGGAATGCAGACCTATTTTGCCGGCATTCAGCATCTGCCTGTCGCCCAATTGCAAAGTCACCCTGGAACAACCTTTCAACAATCAACACCGCAGCTTCCTGAAACGGTCAATGAGCAGCGAGCTCACGCAAAAGATGACCAACACACCAACAATGCACAGATTGCTGCAGCAGAGAAGAGCCCCCTGTATGCACAGGGATCCAGCAATCAGCCGCCAGTTCTCAACACACAGAATTCAGACAATGCTGACAGTGGTAACCATGACGGTATTGCACAGCAGCATGAGATGGGAAGGAAACTCTACATATCACTGGCACCACACAATGGCAGTGCAGTTGACACTTTCCTGACAGGGGTGTCAGATCCTTCAGAATGGGAAGTATATTTGTTCCAGACACCAACAACCAAAAAACAGCATCCAGGCGCTGAGCAGTTGCTGAAAGTGATGCAGCATTGGCAACAGCATGTCAATCAATTGACCACCTTCCCAGAAGCTACAGGTGATGACTGATACCCTTCACAGTCATTTGTGGGTTGGACATATCGGCGCATCACCCAGTACTGACACTGCTGCATGACGTGCTTTGCCTATCCATAGTCACTACATACAACAAAATGCAACGCAGAAGCTGAGTGATGTACATTCTTGAAGGTTGATGTCAGACAGTATGTCTCCACATGCTGCAGCATGCTCGCCATGGTTTCAGCTTCAGCTCACAAAGCACTTCGACCTCAAAGCAGTGAGATGTGTCAGGCATGCTCTGCACAACAGGGCCACATAAAGACCTAGCAATTGTGCTTGAACATGTCATGCATCTTATGTTCACTATGCTCTGCAGTTCAAGGCATGCGCAACCGTCTGCTGCATTGCAGGCACCGCCTCTGGCAACACAACAGTAGTCACTGGCGCAACATCACTGTATGACGTCAGCATGTCTGACCTAGCCCATGTGCTCCTTCCTGAGCTGGTTCCCGCCAAAGCACCCAAGTTTGCTGAGCGCACTCCAAAGTGGCTCGCCAAGAAACGGGCTGTGTGGCTGGAACAACAGCTGCAACAGGCGTACTGTGGGCTGAATCCTGCTGGGTGTGATCACAAGCCATTGCAGCCGACAGCAGATGCAGTGGCGGCAAGAGGTCACACACAGCAGCTGCAGGTGAGCGCTGTCACGCAAGCTGTGTAATCATAAAGCACTGCAGTGTAGCATGATTGCAGAGCTTAATATTCAGCTCTGCAACGTTCAGTTGACAAACATTGCCAGGTTATCATAATGTGCAGTGTTCATTCAGAGTAAATTACAGATTGATCTTCCTCTTTGCTGACTATGGTTCCCCTTTGGAGTAGTGCCGAGACACTCTGCACGTGTGCTAATTTTGACAATTTGGTCCGACAATTGCCTGCTGTGCTTGCAGACGTTGGACTTTGCTGTATGGCTTGGCTCAAACACAGCTCCAGGCGACACCATTATCCTTCACATGGATGTAGATGGAGCGCGGCAGTTTGGCATCCTGCAGTCGCTGCTACTGTCTAACAGACTCAGTTTGGTCAGCTATCTGTACATCAAATGGCGCTATCAAGCAGAGGTGATCTCAATTGTTTGTTCTGTTCTGTTTTGCTGCTGCCTTGAAGCTTGAAGCCACACCTGCCAATGGCTGTTGCTGCTTCTCGTCGGCTTTTGTTTTGCTATCTTTTTTGCAAGTTGCTACTCTGCAGATCTTGCCTTTCACCCTGTACTTACTTGCTTCTTTTCTGACAAATTGACATGCTTTGTGCAGAATTGGCATCTGGTGCTGCTGTGGGAGCACATCCTTTCCATTCTTGGAGTGCAGTTCACATCTTCATAATGCATTCCTGCCACAACATACAGCACAGTACCAATGCAATGCATCAATGATAGCCTATAGCTGCACAACCCTGTACCATTCAATTGGTGTCAAAGGTGAAGATGTTGGATCAGCTTCGATGCATAAGAAGACTGAAGTATGCAACTATTTGCTTGGACTGATGACACTCTATGCTGTGGGGTCCATAGCATCATGGCAAGCTCCATCTTTGCTGAGCGTAGGCAGATGATAGGTAGAACTGAATTGCAAATGGCTAGATTAGAGAGAGCTTGACTCTAGGTTGCAACCATTTTGCATAATTTTCAAGATCAGGCTGATACTGCCACCAAGCTTTTCTATCACTGTTAGGATGGTCAGAGTCTTTGAGAGGGGGACAGGCCATGGAGTGCTGGATAAGTTTGTTTTGTTGCCAGATTCATGTGTCTAGGCAGGGACAGAGTTTACTCCAGAGCCAAGGTCGCCACGACTCCTGAATCCGCCCAATAGTTGGTCTGCCCATACCGGCAGCTCATGACCAACGTTGAAACGCACAATAAAGTAGACTCTGGGATACGACTGCTAGATCTCTATCACAAGGTAGCAGCATAACAGTGTGCAGGGCATCTATTGACAACATTGTCTAGCAGGTAACTTGTACAGCGTCGCCATAGACTTTACAGACTGTGGTGTAACACTATGACATCCTAATCCATCTGCACACTGGACTGCAAAGTGCACATATGCTGCAGTGCAGGCCAGGCACTCCACAAAACTATCAGTTGACTGCAAAGTGAGATATCAAAAGCAAACAGGTCAAGCCGCTGCAGCATTCTCTGATATCTGTTGCCATTGGCCATCAATAGCTTCTTTCCATAGGCTGACATTGGCTTTGCTGTCTGATACTGCCAATATACCGCCTGTCACAGACCAACTCAATTTCCACACTGCTTGCCCAAAGTTTTGCAGCTCCTGCAACATTTTGCACTGTCCTTGAATATTTTGCAACAAGGCAGTATGCTTTTCTGAACTGCAACAAGAAATTGCTGTGCATGTTTTCTGGCGCAAATGCTCAAAGAAGATTCTTCCTGCAGAACTGACTGGCATCCAGTGGGTGAATACTTCATGAAGATAGACACTCACCAGCTTCTTCCAGCCGTCACTTTGCTCTGTCCATATGAACACTTTGCCATCCTGTCCTGCACTGGCTATTGTGTTGACAGGCATGCCAAGATTGGGTGCCCATGCCACATCCCGCACCCAATCTGTGTGACCCTTGAGTGCATCTCCTTGTTGTGTCCACTGCCGCTTAGATTCGTCAAAATGCCAGATCTACAGTGACAGCATGAGCACACTTGAGCTGAACATGCAACAATCAAGCACACATGCAAAGATCGCCTGCTTGCCATTTAAGGTCAAAGATGCATAGGGCTGGATTACAGCAATGCATTTGCAGTGTCCCAGGGCAACTGCATGCCAATGTCAACGAGGAGGAGAATCGTTCAAATACAAGCTACAGAGATTGCATTGATGTTGTCTCTATTCATTGGTACAGACGTAGCTGTGTGGGAACGTACTCGCACAGTCCTATCGCATCCTGCTGTTGCAAAACGGGCAACAGGGTGTGTTGGGGCCTTGCCAGAAACCAGAGACCCAGGAGGAGCTGCTGGGGACCACGAGACTGCTGTGCACCCCACACTATGAGCATCTACCTGCAACCAACCATAAATTACAGAGGCGTGTCTTGTCATGCAGCAGACAGCTCAATGCATTGAGCTCTTGCACCTGGTGCAACATCTGCATGTGAAGTCAATAGCAAAAATAGCTTGTGGTTATGAGGCAGATGCTTAGCTAAAGCAACCCAGAGCATGTGTTGAAGATTTTGCTGCAATCCAGCCAGCCAAGCAGATTATGCATGATGCATGGTCAGGAGGACGGTACCTTCTGCTGATCCCATTTGCCTTCTGTTGAGTTGTAGGTAAGCACAGATGCTGACCCATCTGAGGAAGCTGCTGCAACCCTGAGACCCAACTCATGAGGAGCAAAGGCCACTCCATTGACCGAGGCGCTGTGTAAGCTTGCATCTGTTGTGTACACCTGCACTTAATCTGATACCTCTTGCATTCCTGAACATGAGGCAATATTTAAGGCTGTAACTGACTGGCTGACCTGGATCCAGCTGCCATCTTGCTGCTCTTTCCATATTATCACTCGGTTGTCGAAAGAACATGAGGCAAGTAGGTTGCCATACTTGGGGTGGCTCCATGAAACTTGCCATACGGGTCCTTCATGACCTTGTAAGGTTGTGAGTGGTGTCAGCTGATCTCCCGTGACATCGAAAACTCTGACTGTACGATCAGAGGACGCTGTGGCCAACTTCCTGCCGTAGTAATCGAGCTGCACATCGTGAACGGTGTCTGCATGACCCGTGTCATGCGACGGAGAAGCTGCTGCCATAGGGTCTTGCTATCTCGCGCGACTGGACGCAGTGACCCGATGCTCGCAGTAGGGCAGACACCGAAGGATGACAAGCGTCAGATCGTTTTCCCTACGAGACAGACAATTTTGCTTGACGATCACAGCTGAGTCCCACTCCTCTGCAGCGGAAAGAACGCAGCTGTACCTGCGCTTCGACATTGTCGAACACGGCAAGTCGCCCAGAGATGATGAAGAAGAGCTTTTGTTGCATACAGTAGGGCCAGAAAGTCCCGTTCAACTGCCCTACCCATGCTGCTTGCAGTCAATGCT
>BDIU01000520.1:0-23726 GCA_002118135.1 Trebouxia sp. TZW2008
TGTCGGCTTTCGCCCATTCGCCATTCGGCTGGGGCTCGTGACCTTTCTGCTCTCTCACTGGTCCTGTGTCCACTGGTCTTTCACTCTCTCACAGGTCCTGTGACCTCAAATTACTTGGGAGGATACGAATCGACGAAATAATTTATCAAGATCGACTCTTGCGCACAATCGTAGCGCGGTGTGTCTATCACTGACAAAGCCAGTCTTTGATGCAGAAGCAGACTTCAGGTGCCCTTGGTTGCTAACCGCGTTAATGCCCACTGACGCTGCCATATGGGTCACCGGGGCGTCCAGCCTTGGTCTTGGTAGGACACCTCGCGCAGGTTCACAGCCCATGTATGTATGCGTTTGACATAGTGTCGTTCTCGCAGTTGGAGGCACAATTGCTCTAACATTTCTAGGCGCTGTGTTGACCGCCAGAGGCCTCGCACAAGTAAGTGATCTGAGGGGCTCTAGCTGTGTTGCGACTCAGATGTTGTGGACTATGGTCGGTACCTGCGGGCACGCATTCAGGGCAACAGCGGGATACTAGATGAACCTGATCAGCAAGTGGTCACCAGAAGAAGGCGAATGAAGCCTATCAAGAAATTGGAAGAAACAGACAAACCCGCCACAAAAGACAGCACAGATGCATGATTGCAGTGATGACACTTTTGATGCACACCTACAAGCTGCAGAAGGTATGCTCTCATATCGCATGAGTCTGCTGCCTATCAGAGCAGACTGCTTTTCCTGTTGAAGTTGAATAGTCATGCAGGATTTTCCTGGTGAATGTTTGCATGCAGCCTCACGGACTGCCAAAACAGGCTGTGCTGTGAGTGCGATTTTAGCATCGTCTGGTCACATCATGACATGCACGGACAAGCTAGTTGGCTGTGTGATAGAAAGAATTGGCACTATTGGAGCGTTGTCAATACAGCCGATCATTGATTTATGCTGCAATTGTTGCAGACAATAGAGTCTGCCACAGAAGAGGCAAGCAGATAGCTCAATTTAAGAGTGCTTGTTATGTGCCATGTCCACAACACTGACAGAAGGCTTTTGCATGAATTATGATGGCACTGGGTTTTGAGCATTTTGCAAGAGAGAGAGAGAGAGAGTAATCTTACATGCTTTAGCCAGCCAACAAGGCTGATCACAAGAGGCCATGAAGTTTGATGTGTATCTGTGATCATGCATGCAGGTGACTCTTACAGCAGAACCTAACAGATGTCTTCCGGAAGATGCATCATAGGGTTCACAGCTTAGTCTACATAACTGCTATTTCGAAATGGCCAAAGAGCAAGCCATAATATAGGAAATTGCCACCAACAGCTCCATCACCGCAAGAAGAAGAATGGAGACTGATCCTCATCTTGCATGTACGTGCAGCTGCATCAATGGTCTACTTTGAGACTGTTTAAACTTTGTGAACAGCAGCCTGGGTGGCACATCAGGCTTTGCTGTTGTGTCAATGTTACAAAACTTCCTGATTTGACGACAAAAATGTTGTGCATGCCAGTGACAGTAACACCTCTATGGCAAAATCGTGTTGATGTGGAGGCAATCCTGTCCCTGGCATGCATGACTGATCCAGATGCGTGTTGTGTTGCAAGGTAGACAAGGCCAGCCTGTTTGTCACATACAGTCAGGAGTTATTGTGCAACGGGATCTGCAGCAGATCTTGCCACTGTGGCAGCAGTGTTGGTCAGGGTCATGTTAATTCAAGCTCGCTCAGACCATGCTGCAATGCATTGCTGGCATGCTGATCCAACGTGCACGTCACGTGACTGCTTCACAGTGAACGCCACAATTTGCAAAACCCACCTTTGCGTGCAAATGATCATGAGAACGTGATATACAAGCCATGTATAACTGCATGACAAGGGCAGCAAATGCCTTCAATGTGCAATGCCAGCGTGATGCTGTGGATCTTACAGAATTCATGACCCTGACATTGGTGATGCACCTGCATCAGAACTTGGCGAAGTTGGTTCTTGCTGATGATGTGCAAGAGCATTCAAGGGCATAGGCACAGGTGTGGTGAAGACACCAGTTGTCGCTCTGTTGGCTTCTGCTGGGGGCGCAGCATGCTGATGCCTCTGCAAGCTACGTATCTCCCGCAACAAAGACTTCGCCTTCTCCTTTGATGGCGCGCCGTGGTCAAGAAGCTGTAAGCAATATGCCTCAGCCTCTGCCAAGTTGCCTGTAGCCTGCACAAGAAACACAAAGTTTCTTTCCTGCTTGCACTAGATTTCCTGCTTGCACTAGATGTCACAACTCCGCAGCCAAGTACGCAGCCAGGTGGACTCTGACAAACACTCCTTGCTCACATGTTTGAATGGCAATGATCAGCCTCAAACAGCACTGGTGTACAGAGAACCTCACATCCGCTCAAATCAATAATTGAGGCATACAGCTGCTTGCAACTTGTAACAGGACGCCATCACACATCAGCATCATGAGCCCAGTGAGCAAGAACAATTCGCTTGAGATGCAGGTGGTAAGTACTGCAGGCTCCACAATCCAGATTAGAAATGGATATTGAAGCAGACACAGGATGTACAGCATACATGTCTAGTCCCCAACACAATTCATGAGAAGCTCAATCATCAAAAGCATATACAGCAACTTTACATTGTACGGACAATCAGCATAAGAGCATTATTGATGCAAGGACAATGCAATCAAGAACGAATCACTTCATGCTGACTGCAGTGCTACCTGTCATTCAAGACAGTTCAATGCAAGGACAATCTTCTTGGTAACCAGAGCAATTGCTATAAAGAAACTTGACTGTATTATGCAGCAGCTGACCTTGGCATACTCAGCAAGGTACACAAGCGCATCCAGCTGATCACTGCCTGTGATGTTCTCAGCCTCAATTCGTTCCAGGTTCATCCTGAAGTAATGGGCTGCTTCTCTGGTCTCATTCCTGGCTTGATGCAACTTTGCCTGCTCCAGCTCACACAGATGCTGAGAAATGTTGCGTCTTTGCCCAGATTAATGCTGACAATGGGGTGTGTGGGCATCAGGCTTCCATGATTGTGAGGATTGCAACAAACAGCATACCAGCGGATTGAGTCAACCCATCATTACCAAACCTCCCTCTAAGTTTGTCTGCGAAGCAGCAGCACACAATCACTGCCGCCAGCTTATACACCGCACTGCCTAATGCTGGATGCTGTGGATGACCTGTCAATCAAGTCGGTAGCCAGCCAGCCAGACAAGCAGATAGGCAAGCAGACAGGCGAGTGAAAAGACTGACCAGCTTGTGCAGCGCAATGCCTTCCCGATCTCCGTTCTGCACAGCCCTACGGTAGCACCGGATGGCGGCCACCTCCATCTTGTCCTTGTCCACAGACTGCAGCTGGTCGTTTTCGTAGCACTGCCCCATAGCGCACCACATGCGGGCGTCATGCGGACGGAGCTGTGTTGCACGCCTGAAGTAGTACAGCGCATAGAAGGGCATGCGCAGCAGCTCGTACGTCTGGCCCAGCCCGTACCACGCCCTGTAGTCACGTGGGTTCAGCTCCACTGCTCGCCTGTATGCCTCTGCATACCACGAAAATCCACTGTGATCCTGTGCATAGATGTCAATTGTGGGTGCTGCTGGCAACAACTGCTGCAGTTTCTCATGCAATTCACCAAAGCTGCCTTTGCAAAAATGCCATGAAAGCACAGCAGCAGGCTGCCTTCACAGGCTGGCTAGGCATGCATAGTGACAGCCTGCTGAACTTGGCTTCATGGCAAGCCTCCAAGTCACAGTTATTCCACAACCCTTGCAACAGCTTGGTGACCTGGTCTACGGACTGCTGCAGCACTTCAGGAAAGATACATGGCAGGTTGCAAGGGCAAGAGCTTCCATGGGCTAGCATCAAGCCGCAACTGTCAGTAAGCCAGCATTGCGTGCAAGGCTCACCTATGGCTGCTGACGTGTTCTTCATCTCCACATACTCATGCCCCATCAAGGTCCATGCACTCAAGTAATGCCTGTCTAGCTTCAGTGCACGCCGGAAATACATCACAGCCTGCAAGATAGCACCAAGATGAGCTGTGCTCGCATTTGCTGCCATCATAGCCATCAATTATCATTTCACGCCAACTGTCCCCTGCTACCAGCTGCATAAGCTTTTTCGCAGCACAAATAGGCACTGAGTTGCGTCCTAAATGAAATTGGTGACAGCACAATGAGGCATCAGGTCACGTCAGAATGAAGCTGGCCAGAGCTGCGTTCTTTAGCAACAATGCAGCTTTATATCAGCAAGGCTTTGCACATAATGTTTGCATACTGCAGCATTGCGGCTGACGTGCAGCAGGGTGCAACAGCAAAGGTGATTGGTCACCTTTTCATGCTGCGCCTTGAGGGAGTAGTAATTGCCAATGATGCAGCAGGTCTCAGGCCGGTACTTGTCAGTGGCTGCAGTACGGTGCGCAAGATGACTCAGCGCTGGGAAGTTTTCCTTCACATACAAGATGTTGGAGTGGGTGTCCATCCCCTGCATGCAAACAGGCTTGCTCAACTTCTGCAGCGCTGGCAACATCACATAGCACTTTCTCTGCCATCTCATGCTTACGCTTGCACAGCCATGACGGCTTGTCTTGCTTTGCAGCAACAGGTTTGATTCAGCTTGCACACAGCTGCGTATCAGACAGGCATAATCTCAATTGTGCCATCAGTCATATGACCTTGTACGTCCTTGCCGCTATGTACATTACTCTGTGCTCTCGATGGGCAATGCATATGCCAGCCTGCTATGAGCCACAGGCAAGTATTGTATGAGTTGGCTTGCAGGTCTGGCTCTCAGCGTCAACATTGCTAGTACAAATCAGGACATCAAGTCTTTTCACAGCCCTGTGGGAGTTGCATCAGACAAGTATGACCAATCTACATTGCCGCAGCAAGGGCTGACCTCAACACGATGGGGATCCCGCTCTATAAGCTCCTCAAACAGCTCCTGGGCATCATCAAAGTTGCGTAGGTTGTACTGGGCCACAGCTGCCTGGGCTACTATCCAGTCACTCTCAGGGAACTGCTGAGACAAAGTCTGCACCACCAGCATAGGCAAGGCCATGTCAAGCATGTGCAGTTTCATGTTGTGCATGTGCAGCTAGGAGGTGTGCAAGTGGTTTTGCCACTATCCAGTCACTGTCATGGGCACTGCTGAGACAGGGTCAGCAGCATCATGTTGAGGCAGTTCTATTTAAAAGGCATGCTAGGTGGGCAGGGGGCCTAGCAGCATCGTATGATGCTTATCAATGTGCAAGTAGACTGCTACTATCTAGTCACTCTCAGGAAACTGCTAAGACAGGGTCTGCACCACCAGCAGCAAAAGCAGCTTGAAGATGTGAACTCACAGCTTCATGGTGTACATGTGCAGCTTGGAGGTGTACAATTACATTTGCTGCTTGCAGCAATGATGCCATAAGTGACTCACAGCTTGCCCTGTCAACATGACGAACCATGATGTTACTAGGACACTAAAAATCAGGGCCACATGTCCATGTGGACTGCATCAGATTTTGCCGAGCGCCACAAACTGTAGCGAGGTAGCTTGACAACTTGCACAACTTCAGGTAGCCTGACATGACATGGACACTTGGTTCCGGCTTTGCCATGAACACTCACATTGCCATCTACACAACTCAAAATCGTATTGCAAGCAGACCTGAAGGCGAGAGAGGCCCTCCTGGTTTTCCTGCACCTCCAGGCACAGGCTGGCCAGGAAGAAGTCGCGCATCCAGTGGCGGGGCAGCCCCACCTCGCCCCCACCCTCCCTCTCACTCCACAGCACCTGCAGCGCCTGCAGTACCACCCGCCTTTGCTTGCTAGCCTGCTGTAACTGTCTCTATGTACTGATTTTCTCAATTGCCAGGTTCATGTAGCTATCTGTTAACAACAGACTGTGATACACCTCCATAATCTCAGACTGTAACACCAGTCTATAACATCAGACTGCAACTACTGCACAGTCTGGTCTTACAGTAACAACCTAGTGTAACAACTGCAGTTTCAGAGGGCTCACACCATGCCCGCGTTATCACAGCAGACAATGCACTGCTGCTTGAGCTGAAATGCACATTGCAAGACTTGGACTGCAAAGCTGACAACAGTTGGAAGTCAGCCCACATCAATAAAAAGATGTGATGACTTTTGTGGTATCATGTCACAGCTCATGTCATCAACAGGTGGTCTCCATATGGGCACATTGCGGGTCCTCAGGGGTTTCAACATCTGTGCTCCAGGACTGCAAGGTAGAGTTGCTATGTGCAACAATGTAATGTACTGCAGAAGGCTAAGCATATAGCATGCTGCTTCGTTCGGGATTCATGCATGTTATTTGTGCATGAAGCAGGTCAGAACTTGTCTGATGGCAATGCTCACCTGCCAGGCTCCCCAGTTGCAGGGATAAGCTGTCACAGACTCCAGCAAACATGTTTGAGCTTCGCTCTTTTGTTCCCTGTATGCAGCACACTGATTTGTCAGAATATGCAAGTATGTCTTGATGCATGCATCTGCAACATTGCATGCCACAACAAATGTCACTCAACAGCAGACAAGCTGAAATCTGTCATCTTGTGTGCAAGTCTCAGCTTGACATAGTAATGTGGTTGAGTCATGCAGTCTTTGTCGTTTTGCAGGCATATGTGAATTTGGGCAGGTGACAGTACAGACCTTACTTGTCAATAAGCACCAAGCCATACAGATAAAGGGCAAAAGGGTCTGCAGTGCCTTGCTGCCGTGCTGTGGACAGTTCTGTTTCAACAGCTTCTAAGTCCTTATTGCTGACGTTGTGCTTGCCCAATGGGCCGTCATTCTCAACCCGTTCCTCCCTGCATCAGGCACAGCAAGCCATGTGTAGGTGTGTGTTGGTCAGAAAAGCACAGACAGGCAACATTGATGTCAATAAATGAGCCTTACTCTTTGCGCTTTTCCCCTGCTAGGTATAGAGCATAGCACCGCAGAAACTTTGCTTTCTGTCCTGGACTTACTCGTAGTACATGCGCTACTCTGCAATACTCCTGTAACACAATGCACATGTTTTGAGAATAGGCTGAAAGATGTGGCGTTGGTGCTTTGCAGCATCACCTTCAGGTCAAAGTATGACTTTGCCAGCAGGTAGGTGTCGTCCTCATCTTCATCTGCGCTCGTGCTGGTGTGAGGCTCGTCATCAGTGTTGCTGGAAAGGCCATTCAGCTGCTCTGCCGCCCACCTCGCTGGGGCGTTCAAGCCTCGAGCACGCAGCTCGATCACTGCCTTTCTGAGCTCAGCACGCCGCTGCCCAGTCGTCTGATCACCCATGCGCCCGAGGTCAATGCATTGGAAAGATGTGCTGCAGCATTGATCGTGCAAGCTTCAAGCCTAGTTGAGCGCTATCGGAGCTGATCAAGGTGTAATGTACAGGCAAAACCGATCACGCGAGAGAAGCGACTGTGAGGCTTTATTAGCACGGGTCAGAGCTGAAGCGCTAGGGATGGACACCAATCAGCAGATACAGCGCCAGTTTGCCACTCACGGAAGAAGACCTTGCCTGCTTTGCAACACACAGTTCTGTGCGAAGTTGACCGCATTGACCTCGGGTTGACCGCTGTGTTCACCAACACACAAGCGTGCAGCGACATAAGCACAAGCATGGAGCTTTGCTGTTGACTCAAGTGACATCGCTGCTAGCAATCCGTGCCGGTACGCAATTCCCGATACTCGCTGCAAGGGACACTCTGTCATGCCGGGTGACCAGGTCTCAGCAACGATTGAGGACGATATATTGCATCGGTAATCGAAAGTTGCGCGCATGCTGCTATCATTACTGTTGCAAGAGGAAGCAGCGCAGTCAGTCTGCATTGCGTGTGCAGGGCGTACGAAGCTGCTGTTGACAAGTATCACCAGATGGTCGGCCCGGACCGCCTAGTTGATCCGACTTTAGTGGGGTAAGTGCTGCTCAGAACATTTGCTGGCAGTTGCAGAAGATATCAATTGAGTTTGCTGCAGTCAGACCGCTACAGATGGCAAAGCAAGCTTGGGTCAACAAGCTTCAGCTACAGGAACTGCACAAGAACAGGCTGATACAGATTTGCAGCAGCCTGCAACAGCATCTACAAAGAGGATGTACTCAAAGGATGAAATACTAGATATAGCAGAGGTGCTAATCTCGCCACGTGTATTGCAAGCATGCGGTCATGCATGACCTGCTGCACATACATACCATTCTGCAAAGAACACTTAGCTGTCTGCTTCTCTGCAGCTGAGCCAGGCAACTGGCAACTCAGATATTCTGCCAAGTTTACAGCTCTTTGGACTGCTGCAAGACTCCATCAGCCCTCAGCAGACAAAGCCAAACCATGCTACATCAAAAGCAAGTCAGCTCCAAGCAGACCTTAGGTCAAGTGCTCCTAGACCGTCAGTGCCTGACACTCATTCAGGTATACAGCATGCCAACCTCTGGCAAGTTAACGGTCATCAAGTGCTGCTATACTCACATGTATCCACAAAAGTACTGCAAATCCGACACAGCCATTGCTGTGCCTAGGTTCACAACAAGCCTCCATACATCAGAGCCCGCAAGACATGCCAATGGCCACACAGGAAAGCCAACAGCAGCCAGCAGAGAGTCAACAGTACAGTCAGGCTGACTGGGACGCTTACTGGCAGTACTATGGTAATCCTGATGCACTGGCTATTGATGCCTGCATTTGCTGCTTGCAAATGCTGTCCATTTAGAAAGGGACTGATACTCACCTGATCAGCTACCTGCCTCACGCTAGTTGTCCAGATGAGCAGGGGCAGGCGTCGCAGACAGTCAACTGTTGCAGCAGCAGTTCAGCTGAGGCACAATGTAGTTGCTTATACGCTATGCACATGCATGGTGTGTTACAGCATAACGTGTTACAGCTGATGTTATTCAGCAAACGATGTGCAAGACAGCTTGTTATGTGTAGGGTACTCAGCAGCCCCACCCCCACCCCCACCTGCACCCCATCTATGTCTAACCCACATCAAGCTGCTAGAGCAGATGCTGTCTGCAAGCACAGGTCAGCCTTGCCATGGGAATGTCCATCTCATGTCTTGACAATACCTGTTAAAATGCACCTGTTAAGTTAACATGCACCCATTCCAGCTGTTCAAGCTGAATCATCATGCGCCACAGCTTTTGGCTGAAATCATGCTGCAAGTGCTGGCCTCTGCAGCAATGGCTGATCATGAAATTGTACAGGCCTTGCAAACCTGTACGCTTACTTGTCACCTGTTTGCGTAATTGGCGAGCTGGAAGCAGACTCCCAAAATTGCACTGACGAGCAAGCTTTGGAAAGACGCCGTGACCACATTGTCATCTGTTGAGCAGCCTTTGTAAGAAACCAGGCTAAGGCTAGAAGAACAAAAACCATACTAAGGCATCTGGGATCACAATAGGAGCCTCTTTCAAGATAAGCAGCTTGACATAACAGCCCTGACTGAGTGCTGTGCACACTGCAGAGCAAAGCCAAGCTGTTCCTGATGCAGTGCCGGCTGCTCCTGCTGCCTCAACTGCCAGGGATGCTTTGCAAACTCGTGCTGAAGGCATACAAGGGGGAGCGCTGTCAGATCTATTGTTGGCATGGTTTGATGCTGGATACCAGACAGGAAAGCACGAAGCACAGATGCAGCGGCAGCAACAGTAAAATCTAATTCTGTGCAGAACTGTGCAGCATATGCACCAGCTCAAGTGTGAGTGGTGTCACAGATACTCTCATGCCCAAGTGACCTCTGAGTGTCAAAAGCATGAAGCACAGGCTCAGACCAAAAGAGCCCTTCCAGCACTACGTAATTTCTTAAGGACCATGTCCGAAATGAAATGTTTACTGTATCATGTGCTGATATGTGCATTGATCAGAGCAATCTAGGCATTGCGTTCTGATTTACAAACACATGCAACCGTGTCCTGTGACATGACTCAACTGAGGAAGGGCTCTATTCCATACATAAGCAACCAATGCCCTGTTGGTAGTCTGTGTAATCAAGCCGGTGCACTTGCTTTCCATCAAACAGCAGATTGTATATCGGCAGATCTACAAAGCTGACAGTATCGTCTTCCTTGCTCCCCATGACTGCCTGGCAATTGCTACAAGCACCATAATCTGAAATGATGCTGAAAAGTTGCTGCTGTAATTGCGCTTGCCCCTCCTGATGTTGCCGCCTGCTTTCAGCTTCAAGGAACTTGGATGCTGTGGCTTGACTGCATCACAATACAAGCTTATGCATCACAACAGCAAATTGACATCAACTAGCATGCGTGAGATGTGCAATCTGTGCTGCATACTGAGAAGCAGGCACATGCATTGTGGTTGTCGCAATCGTCAATGTTAAGTGCTGCCTACACAATGCAATAGGCATGTCGCAAAAGCAAAGTGCTAATGCTCAGTCATATACTGCCAGAAGATGCTATCAAGGCAGAAGGCAGATGCTGCCTGTATAATGCAACCACTATGTTGCACATACAACAGTGGCAAAGCTTAATCAAAACTGTCAGGCAGCACTGTCAAGGTGACATCAACCATTTACCTGCAGACCAAGTCACACAGCTCTGCAGGTGCTAACGGCAAGCCCAGCTGCAGCTGTAGGGGGACCCACTGACCCTCTTCTGCGCCATGTTGTGATGCACTCTCCTGTGCAGTCTGAGTCTGAGCCGGCAGGTTCGCAGTGTTGACGTTCTCACTGGAATGGCTACTGCTTGAGGGAGACCTCAATAGTCGCAAACTGCCCAGCGCATGCTCTAGCCCCAGCTTGTGCACAGCGTCATTAAAGTGAGCGGGCGTCTTGACTGGCCTTATTGAGCCTGTCTTGGTGTCAACCCCTGAGCAATCAAAACAACGATGACATTGCCTGGGCACAAGCAGAACCAGAGCACTGGAATATGGTTAAGACGGCACACTCTGCCTGACACAACGTCACAGCAAAGCAGCAGATTGCGCTTATATTTTGGTCTGAGCGCTGCCATACATGTTGAGTATGACAATATACAAGATATAGGCACTGCTCCGGTGACATGGAAGCCCCACTGCCAATTGCCTGTCAGAACTGAGCTCAGTCATTAAAGCTGCTGATCTCTGCTGTAATGAAAGCTTTATCAGTGCAAGAGCATATCCAGAGGGACTGACCCACACTTGTGGCCTGGTCGTGACCCATGCATGCTGACAACAACACCGCCAAGACAACACCTTGCAAAGCATTTCTGTTGCTGATGCAGACCTTCACCAGAACATGTCAACTGACAATGGCAAGGCAAGCCTGCCGCATCCACTGCAAGGTAGTCTGTGAGCTGACACAAAGCAATACAACAGTAACACAGTAGCGCTTGACTGCAAAACACCTAGGGCTGGCAATGAATCAGTGCTTGAGTCCATCACGTGACAACTGACTGCCTTTGGTGAGCAGGGGCATTGCGACCTGAATGCTGTCAAGGCCGTGAAATCTGCACAAGATTAAGACAGCATTGGACAGCCTACCTTGTACGTCACTGCCTTTGCTGATCAGGGGCAGGGGGACCTGCACCACATCCAGGCTAGGCAGTTCTGAGCCCTGGGGCAGGTCCAGGGGCTGCACCATGATGGCTGTCCTACTCAGGTACTCATTCAGGGTGAACAGCAGGAAGGCTGACTCCAGCATGACAGGACTGGTCTGAGCTCTCACAGATTCCAGATCCCATGGCCACACCTAAAAAGTGCACAGCGAACTCTCAAAACTCTGTGGCTGCAGCCAGTCAGTCAGTCTGCCTGTCTTGCAAAGTATAGCTTCAGAGTGAACAGGAGGAGGGCTGACTCCAGCATGTCTGGGCTCGTCTGGGCTCTCACAGACTCCACATCCCATGGTCACACCTTCACATCACGCAATCAGCTCAGCATGATGCATTGCAATCGCAGTCAGGCTGTCTGCTTGTCATTGCTTAGTCCAGCATTGAAGTGAACAGCTGGAAATTGACTCCAGCATGACAAGGCGGGTCTGGGCTATCACTGACTCCAACTGCCATAGTTGCAACTGCAAACAACTCAGTGAAGTACAACATACTGTAGCTGCAGTCAAACGTTTGTTTGCATCATCATGTTCAGCGTGAGAGCGTCTGTCGTCCAAAGGCTGACCTCAGCATGACTGCGCCTGTCTGAGCTCTTACAGATTCCAGACCCCATCGCTACACCTGCAACAGGCACACCGAGCTTGGCATAGTGTACCAAAACTGCTATCAGTCTGTCTGCTTGCACTGCAAAGTTTGGCATTACAGTACTTGTCATCGAAAGGAACACAGCAGGAAGCCTTATTCCAGCATGGCAGGACTGGTCTGCGCTCTTTACTGACTCCAGATCCCATGGCCACATCTACATCTTACACAGTGAACTTCTAAGTAATGTGGCTGTCACGGCTGACTCAGCTCAGTGACAAAGCATAATAAGACTGCAGCATCTGCGCTTCTTGTCATTGTGTTGTTTGCCTTCAGGCTGTTGGCTGCTATACAACCCATACAGCAGGAAGATGAGCAAGACCCCAAGCGTACCAGGCAGGGGGTGCAGTTGGCGAGGGGGGGGAAGGGGAGGTGGGGGGGAAGCCTCCACAGGCGCTGCCCACAGACTAGCACCACTGTCAACAAGTCATGGTCAAGCCACCACGGGGAAGATCCCAGGCATTGGGCTATATGAGGTCGCAATGGCCACTTCAGGAAGTCTTTCAAAACAGCATATGGACGATGATGGTGATCAATGCAGTCAAAAAGCATACCAAGCAGTGGGTGCAATTGGCCAGGTGGGGTGGTAGCCTCCACAGGCGCTGCCCACAGACTAGCACCACTGTCAAGGGGCCTTGTGCCATAGCAGTATACAGTGCCAGCTGCAGCCAGGGAGTGCCTGCCTCTGCTGTTGGCCCAAAGTTGGTGGGACCTGTATTGATGCCATACAAGTCACAGCATTGTCAATTCCAGCTATGAGCTTTCAGCTTTTTCAGCAGTTCACCAGATCCTTGCTTACACACCATGGTAAGAAGATGAAAACATCTGAGCATCAACAAGACATCGTGCAGCCTGTGCACCGCATGCTTTGCATTGGTGAAGCTTGCTGTGCCCAATGCAGCCATCCGTAAAACTTGTGATTGGCTGCGCTCAAAGGCAACATGGGCTTAGGAAGCACAGAGTGACTCTGCTGCATGGTGTGCAACAGGGACCACAGCTTGATCATAGCTGGCAAAAGAGCACCCAGCACTCACGTACTAAATGTTAAGGACTGGCAATGATCAGCCTGCATGCACCAATGACTTCTGACTTTGCAAGCGCCCCAACAGCAAGCACAAGAATGAGCATCACAGTGATGTTGATCACAGTGTGCAGCAAGCTGATGGCTGACCTGGGGTGTTAGGGGAGAGGGGTAAGGGGGGGTAGGGCAGGGGGGTGATGGGGACCACAGCAGCATAGGCGTGGCTGAGCACACGGCAGGCCGCTGAAGGGGCCAGCCCTGCTAAGCTCTCCTTACGTAGCACCTCCACTGGCCTACGCAGCAGTGTGCAATCAAGCAGTCAACATGACAGCCTTAGAAACATGACATGCATGCATACAATCTCTTATATCGTCGGGTATTGAGGCTTGTGCAAAGCAGTTGCAATTTGCGTGATTGGTGCACCTTGAGCATGTGCACAGCTTCAAAGCTTTGTGAAACCTGCTGAGTGTTGAGTGGAGAATGACAGTTGCTGCAAAGCAGCTGCAGGAAAGAACATTGGCTATGGTTGAACACAAATGCCATGATGCGTACTTCAAATGTGATTTGTGATAGAAGAAGCTGCCATTTGGGGACTTTCAACAATGCTTGCTGTTAAGACAGAAATACAAGCACTACTTTGTGCTGATGCATATGTGCAAAGTTACCTTGTGCCACCTGCAGCTCTAATGCAGCCAGGCTGCGCATGGACCCCTCCAACTGCTTGCTGTATACACACAGAAAGTGTGCTCACAAGTTTTTGCTGATGCGTGTGTGTGTGGGATACCTGTTGCCACCAGCAGCTCTGATGCAGTCGATGGCTTGAGCTAGAGCCTTAGCATAAGCAGCCAGGTTGCGCATCCCACTCTCACCTTGCTCAGCAGCTTGCACACTTCATAAGTTTAGTTTGCAGAAGCTTGCAAAGTCTGCACATGTTGGAATGTGTAGGTCCTTGCTGATGCCAGTGAGTGAGGCCACCTGTTGCCGCCAGCTGCTGTTGACCCTGTTCTATCGCTTGGCTATCAAGTCTTGACAGCACATGCATACAAAAGGTGTGCAAATCTGTGCATGCATGCAAGGCCTACCTGTTGTTGCCAGCAGCTCTTATGCAGTCAATGGCTTGAGCAAAGCCTGAGCATAGGCAGCCAGACTTTGCCTAAATCCCCCTTGAACTGCTCAGCAGCTCCAACACTACCGCAGCTGTTAAGCTTGGGAAACACATGCGTGCAATGGGTGTTCAGATGTGTGCGTGTGTGCAGGGCTACCTGTTGCCGCCAGCAGCTCTGATGCAGTCGATGGCTTGAGCTAGAGCCTTAGCGTAGGCTGCCAGGTTTCGCATCTCGCCCTCAAACTGCTCAGCAGCTTGCACACTTCAACAGTTTAACTTTTGCAGAAGCATGCAACCTCTGCAGGCGTCAGGACATCATTGTTGATGCATGCATGCAGGGCCACCTGTTGCCGCCCGCAGCTCTGATGCAGTCTATGGCTTGAGCCAGGGCCTTGGCATAAGCAGCCAGGTTGCGCATCTCGCCCTCGAACTGCTCAGCAGCCTGCACACTTGCCCGCAACTCCACCACTAGCTCAGCTATTACCTCTTTTCCTGTCACCCTGCCCCCTGCAAAGGCAGCAACTGCGCTGAAGGCAGTTCCTGTGCTTAGAACCTTTTGTGTGTCTGTTGTGACACATCAGCGGCTGATGTACTCAGCTATGACCTCCCGCCCTGTCACTCTGCCCCTTGCAAAGGCAGCAACTGCGCTTGAGAGCATTGCTGTGACTTGGTGACGCCAGCTTCTGAGGAAACATTGAGTGAGCTTGGCTGCAGCAGTGACACTAGCGTTTCATCCAGGCTCAAAAAACCCATCAGCTCTGCTATCACCTCCCACCCTGGCCCCTGCAAAGACAGCACCCATAATCCAGAACCTTTCCTGTGCTTACAGCTTTTCTTGTGATCTCTACAGCACATCTGGCTCCCTATCCCGGACTTTAAATTCTGTTGTTTGATTGATTGATCAAGCAAACAGCTCCACTACCAGCTCAGCTATCACCTCCCGCCCTGTCACCTGCGCCCAGCAAAGGCAGCAACTGCACTGAAGACAGCTCCTGTGACTGTGGCAGTAGCTGCACAGGGACTGCAGTACTGTGTCAGAGCGCCTGACAAGCTGTGGCGCCAATAACGGCAATGCGAGTGTCGGCATTGCACGCATTACATTGCTGCAAAAAACAAATTACAATTGTTGCAATGGCATGCATTGCATGAAGCAAGCTGTCAAGTATGGTCTGTGCTACAGTGCTGCAGAAGATGTTGATCAGGAGACGCATCAATCATCATGCTTGTCACAGCACTTAGTCAACCCAAAACTGTTCCTCAATAGCTGAGCGGTAGAGCAGATGGCTGTTAAGCATTGGGTCGCTGGTTAAACCCGGCTTGAGGAGTAATGCAAGGCCCGCATGAAAGGTGGATGACAGAGTGCATCTGATGCCTTTCCAGGAGGCGCAGTGTGCAACAAGTCAGTAGTTACCTTCAAAAAGGGTAACAAGGGAAGCAAGAAGATGAGCAACTGCACATGATGTCTGTGCATGGAACTTGTGTCAGTTGCCACACGCCTACAAAGAGAATCATGCCAAGCAAGCCATGCACTGTAACACATGATGCCCTGACACAAATTTGATCTGTCTTTAAGGAGTTTGACACAAAGTAGACCATGCATTGATGCAGATGGTGTCTGTGCACAGGTGCAAAACATCTTTGAAGCGTTCAATTCAAAGCAAGCCATGCGTTGATGAACATGGTGCCTGGATCAGACAAACAGACCTTCAAAGAGAGTGAGGGAGTGTTGCTTGAGGCCTGGGAACAAAAAAAGCATGCTTTTGAAGAGGAGCAAACAGAGCAAGCAGATATACAGGGATGTATGTGATGCCGGTGAACAAGGTGCCTTCAAAGAGGGTGACAGAGGGGCGTTTGAGGCCTGGGAACAGATGCAGCATGCCTATGAAGAAGAGCAAACAGAGCAAGCCATGCATAGAAGTATGTGATGCCTGTGCACGACGTGCCTTCAAAGAGTGTGACGGAGTGTCGCTTGAGGCCTGGGGAGAGGGCGCCCATCATGAGGTAGGAGGTCACCTCTGCATCCACCACTAGTGCTATGGCCTGACCCCCCTCCCCACCCCCCATCCCTGCAACACCCCATGCCGCCCCTATGTCAGCAGTGACAGAAGACGAAGAAGCAGGAGCAGAAGATGAAAAGAGAAGAAATTTATTTGCTGAAGCATGAGAGCACCTGAATAGGCTGGCTTTGAGCCCTGAGAGTCATTTAGCATCAGCTCATGCGCTTTGATGCTGCAGGACACTTTGCGGTACAGCAAGCACATCAAGCATGCACATCGCCAGTCTCGCAACCAGATATAGCTCAAGTTGATTTTGATGTTGCAGCATAAGGCAAGGACACTTTGCAGTACAACAAGCACCTCAAGGATGCACACCGCCAGTCTCACAACCAGATATAGGTCAAGTTGACTATAACAAATTGGTCTCAACTATGCGCTGGCTGGTTCTGCAGACCTCAGGTGGTCCTGAAGCCTTTGCATGGCCAAATCAAGATTAACTGACCTGCAATGGCTAGGGCTGGAGAACCCTCCTTGGCAGGACCGACGCTTGCTGCACTGGCAGAAGCATCTGCCAGATTCAGCTCAGGCCCTGAATCTGCTGCCTGTCCCGCCTGATCCTCTGCCTCCCCTACACTCCAAGCACAAAGTCACACATCCCTCTTCTGGAGAAGAAAACCAAATCATTCAAAACTTGCTGTGGAGAGAGTAGAACATGTGGCCCAGCATCCATTTTGAGCAACAGCAGATGCTCTGATGCTATGTCTGCACCGTTTTTCCCGTAGAGACATAGCACTGCAATCTGGGTTAGAGGATTGGAAGGCAATGATGCAACTGGCAGCAGGTCAGCCCATGCATGAGAGGCTGTAGCTAGCAGACCGTAGCAAAATTTTGTGCACAGCACATTCTGATTGCATACCTTGGGGGATGCAACAAAAATTTCAGCTTTGATGTGAGTAGACACTTTGTCAGGTTGTGCAGGCAAACTGCAACGTCAGGCAGCAACTTTGTGTAGTATCGAGATCCTGATTGTGTGATTTGTCGCACATCTCAAAACAACATGGAGTATGAAGTGAATTTGATGTAATGATGTGAGGCCTTAGGGGCAGTGAATGTACACACATTGACAGCAGACAACAAACAAAGCCACAGATACTGATTACAACAGATGTTTCACAGGCAACATGCGTATCACTAGCAAGTCCAAACCAGGTCGCACAATTCTGTTGCTTAAGATTGCCACGTCACGCACTAGACGCATGACAGACCTGCATGTGACGTGAGTTGGGATTTGACCTGAATGTGGTGGGTGAGGCGAGTACCAAAGCCAAGGTGGCAGGCAATGATGATGGCCATATGTAGCAAGCCAACCTTCACAGACTTCATAGGCAAGTCCGAGGCACTGTGAATCAGTCATTGACGGATGCTTTTGAGGCCGCCACAGACCAGGCCCTCAAATCTTGTGGACACAACACAAGGTGGTATGCTGACCTGAGTGTGCTGAAGTGAGGCATGTGCCAAAGCCCAGGCAGCAGGCAATGGAGATCACCAAACTTGTATGTAACAAAGCAGCTGCCTGATTTGCCTGAGGTGCTGCAGCTAGACAGTCAAGATCTTGTTTCAAAAACACAACAGGTGGTGCACTGACCTGAGTGTGTTGGGGCGAGGCGTGTGCCAAAGCCCAGGCGGCAGGCAATAGAGATGGCCATCTGCAGCTTGCCCACCTCCACAGACAGGATGCCTGCCAGCTCGGCTACACTGGCCCGCTCACTGGTCGCTACAAACACTGCATACAGCAGAGCCTCCAGAGGGTCCCCCTTCCCCTCTTCTTCGCTGTCCTTGTTGCTCACAAAGCCCTGCATGCATGTCCAAGGCTGAAGATTTGTTTGGTCCTGTGATGCAACTTGCATGACATTGTACATCTCAGCTGGCCCGTTCAATGGTCGCCACAAACTTCGCGTACAGCAGAGCCTCCCAGAGGGTTGCCTTTCCCCTCTCCTCTGCTGTCCTTGTTGCTCACAAAGCCCTGATTGCACATCTAGTGATGAAAGCTTGCCCAAGCTTATGCTGTTTTGGGCTCTATGCAGACCCCCTGAGTAAATGTTGACATATAGAGCCAAGGCTGAGCATGCCTGTACATTGCCAGACTGATATCAAGCTGATGCGCCTAGAATGACTGATGTCACACTGAAGGGCTGGACCTCACAGGGTACAGATCTGCTGGTACAATTGCTCTAGTACGATTGAAGAAGCTCACATAGGGGTGGTTTATGCCAAAGACTTTCCTTCTCCTCTTTCATCTCTGACTGTGAGCATGTCTCGCGGGGTGGAATGAAGACATGGTCATTAGAGCGGACTGGCACTTCCAGATGCACCAGCCCCTTCTTGTACAGCTGCCGCAGCTGCCGCCTGAATGACTGTCACTACAGTGATTCCAGCTCACAGAGGCTTTTTTCATGATGCCTTACATTGGACATTTCTGTGCACTTCTTTTTCCCAGTGAGCTACAGTGAGCATACCTCCAAGGGTGGAATGGAGACATGGTCATTGGGGCGTATCGGCACTTCCAGATGCACCAGCCCCTTCTTGTACAGCTGCTGCAGCAGCTGCTTGTCCAGGTCAGCTACTCGGCAGCCCCCTGGCTTGCAGCCCTCCTGGCAGGCCTTTAGCTCCTCTGGACTCAGCGCCCTGAACTCCTGCTCACCTGCAATATGTTCTCAAGTACCATCATCAGGACAACAACCCCAATGATCATGGAATTATAGTAAGATTGATAATGAATTTGACAACAAACCATGTTGCAATCACAGAAGAGCTCCCTTCCTGTAGCACCCCATGCAGCTGAGACACACTCATGTCTGCCCTTTCATGTCCCAAGGCTTGCTGCTGTCCTTGCATGCTTTGATTGTCTCTCTCCTTGTACAAGATGCACTGCTCAGCTGCCACAAACACGTACAAAGCCTCTGCGGACCAAAGTGCATTCAAGTTGCTGTTTGTCGGGTTGACAACCTCATGCATTGCATTTGCTGCGCTACTTGAGGACGCTTTCTGAAGTTGACAACCCCAACCATCCACCGACTTTGCATGCCGGTGTCCAGTGGAGTCACAAGAAGACATACTTTGGCAAATATCAAAGAGGATGCGTCATGGCAGTTACTTACTCAGATTGACAACCCCAACCATCCACCAAGGTTGCATATTGATGTCCAGCGGAGTCACAGGAAGAAACTCTTTGGCAATGCTCTTATTCACGCGCCACAGCAGCTTCTTGGCTTTGCATTTGTTCATGATGGCAATGTACTCATTGCGGCCAATACCCACCTGCTGCACTATGTCTGCAGCCTGCAGCCAGATATTGTGTTGTTATGGCAGCAGATCACATCAACAAGTCTTGTGGTAGCAAGTGGGTGTGTGCAATTGTTATGCAAGCAGAGTGTACGTACGACTGTTATGGTGGCAGAGTGTATGTACAATTGTTGTTGTAGCAGAGTGTAGATACAACTGTTACGGTAGCAGAGTGTATGTAAGACAAGTTTGGCTTCTTGAGTGGCCATCAGGCACATGAAACAGACTCTCATCCTCCAAGGCATCTTGGAGGGCTTGTGTCTCTCAGGTGGCATGATGAGCAGTGAGACGTAGTATCAAGCAGTGCTGCAAATCACCGCAAAATTTGGTATCTGGTCGTACGATTTCTCCTCTCGCATGACCGTGTACAGCAGATCACAATAGTACTTGAATGGCGTGACACGCAGCACCCGGCACACATACTCGCTTAGGTGGTAAGGAAAGAGCTGCACAGCCACAGATCCTGCGTCAGTGATGCTCTGCTGCGCTCAAATATAGCTTGTGCATGAGTTTTCCAGATCTTTGATATGCTTGTGTCGATAGAAAGCTTTGAGCTGCCAGTAACATCTAAAGTGGTGTTGCTTACTCTGTAATTGTAGCGATAGAACCTGAGCAGATCCTCATAATATTCTGGCTCTGAACAGCTTGTGCTGGCTAAGCTGTCATTCCAACCAAAGCCCTTTTGAATGCAGTGCTCCTTGACCCTGCAAGATTCAGCGGCAACTTCATCAGACTGGTAAGTCGTGCAGCAAGACCGGATGTGGTTTCAGCGATCGCTTGATTGCGTACTTTGCTTTCCACTCTGCGACTGGTAGCAAGTTTCGCACACGAGGGGGGAGTTCCTCATAGGTCTTGCTATTGTCAATTGCTCGTTTCACCCACTCTTCGGTCGCCATCGCAGCGCAAGTGCGTCATAAGGAATTGATCAACAGCTGCCTGGCATGGCTCGGTCCAAGGCGAGTTGGCGTTTTGAAAACGCGCAAGATTTAACGCCAAGCAACTTAAGTGCCCAAGCGCTTGCATCGTGCTTTTGTGGCGTGCAGCCAAATTCCTGAGATGATGACCGTCTACGCCACAGCGGTGCGCTTGTTTGTTTGGATTTTGAGTAGCTCGCAACGCTTGCTGCGGCCGCCGAACTCCAACCATCTCGATCAGGTCGGGGTGTCGAAGCAGAACGCTGGGAGGGGAACAGGCAAGTCCCAAGCTTTGCATGACACACGACTATTTGGCAGGCATTGATTGCACACCGCCCAGACAGGGTCCGGCATACTGGTTTGACCTCGTATATACGCCACTAGTGTCCCGATCATAACTCAGATCTTTGCAGATCACAAACACGACTCACCTTGCTGCAGTGCAGGCTGGGACTTTCAGCATCTGGAAGATTTGCAGAGTCTTGGTCTCATTGGCTGGTGGTATAATTGGGGTCCAGCAGGAAATGAAGTGGCCATGGCATACTCCCTCGAGCAGGACATTGAATTCGTCCCCATGCAGTGGGGCAAATGGGGCATTCGAGATCTTGCAAAGGGCATCAGCCCAAGCGCAAAGCATTTGCTAGGCATGAATGAGCCTGGCCACCAACAGCAAGCCAACCTAACCCCTGTTGAGGCTGCAGCCTTGTGGCCAGCAATGGAAGAAGTGGCAAAGGCTAAGTATCTGAGGCTTGGCACCCCGTCACCTGCGCCTTGTGGAGCAGACTGTGTGCGAAGCAGCCCGTTCCAATGGTATGTCTCTGCTGTATCAACATGAGCCCATGTGCCAGGTTCAGCGACAGCAGCAGCCACAGATGCTATCAAACCTTGTAACAAGCCTATCCAAATGCATTGACTTTGGCATTAATTGATGCCTGCAGACATTTTCCTGCCCAGCATATAGAAGCTCATGTGGCATGCTTTGTGCATCTGACAGGAGGCTGCATGCTCATGGGCCCACCAGTCATGATGTGGCTAGTAAAGCAGGTCAAGCATTCTGCCCATGAGCAGACAGTGAGTGACTCCTTGTGTATTTGTGTTGCTGTGTGTGCGCATTGTTAAAGCTTTTTGAATCAACACGACAGATTGTCTGCACATGAGTCTCAGCTTGACATGAAAGAATGTCTGCACCTGCAAATGATCTGTCTAAGCAGCATTT
This sequence comes from Trebouxia sp. TZW2008, assembly GCA_002118135.1. Lineage (NCBI taxonomy): Eukaryota > Viridiplantae > Chlorophyta > Trebouxiophyceae > Trebouxiales > Trebouxiaceae > Trebouxia > Trebouxia sp. TZW2008. The sequence continues at coordinate 21,763 of BDIU01000520.1, forward strand.
GGAAACAGCATCTGATCAAAGCATTGTTGGGGACAACACGTCATCACAATGTAACCAATCAAACAAGACAAGTAATGCCCTGTGCTTTGCCTATAGGTTTGATGAATTCTTTGAGGCATGCCAAGGCTGCCACTTTGATTTCCTGGCCACCCACCTGTACACATGCAACGCAGAAGTCCTCCAGCGTTACATAAAAGAGTGCAAGAAGTACAGACTGCCGATCTGGCTGACCGAGTTTGCATGCCCAAATGGCATTGATGGGCCATTGGGTCGCCAAACAGCATACATGGCTGATGCTCTCAGGCTGCTAGAACATGACAAGGATGTTGAACGCTATGCATGGTTTGCTCCAAGGACAGAGGGCGACTGGCTTGGCTGTTCTGCTTCTCTGTTGCAACCCAATTCCCCAGCTTTGACAGAGCTCGGCAGGCTATACCTCTCAGCAAGCTTCAGAGTGTCCTTGCAGCAACATGATGGGAGTGGCAAAGTGTACATCTCAGAAAGCTCGGACTTGCATCCCCAGCATCGTGACAAAAGTGACTTCTTTTTGCAAGCTGGCCCAGCACAATCAAAAGAGCCTGGTCAAGTAAGGGCGTCAAGCAGCCACAGATCAGCCTTGCAGCAAAACGTTGAGGACAGGGGGTCATGGACAGACATCTGCAGACCCTGCTTTGAGGAAAACAGATCAGGGCTTCCAGGATTGAATGGCAGCATGCATCAGCTATGTACAGAATGCGGGCTCTGGCATATATGACAGCACCAGTCTATGCTATTCTGCAGCAAAGACAGTGCATGCATTCATGTTGGCTTGAACAGCTTCAGGATACCATTTGTGACCTCTGCAGGAAACGTGATGCCCAACATGTCTTGTTTCGTTACAGAATATGCAAACATTTTCACAATGTTTTGGACGTCATAGAATCAGCCGTGACTCAGGATAGGCTAGGCATACATTCACAGATTTGATGCCTGTGACTGCAATTGAGTGACCTGTGAAGCACATTGCTGTTTGGGGATGTAATTGACTATCTGAGGATACATACAGTGATTGTATTATTGGCATGCACACGTTTTGTGAATAACCGGACGTTTTAGCCCACCTGGACAGCAAAAATGGCGCAGCACTTTGTGTACAGCAAAGCAATCAATGACTTGTTTATTGAATCTTCTGGCAGAAATCTTCTGTTGTACGCCAGCTGAAAGGTCCCTTTCATGCAGCTAGACTGTGTTGAGCATCACACAAAGCTTCTTGGCTCGTGTTTCTTCACAGTGTATGCGAATGAATATTTATCATAACGTAGTCCATTACTTTGCTCAGTGTATCTACTCGCGCAACAATTTTTGGGTTGGACTTCCAATATATATGGTCTCTCAGCGTGAACATACGCCATTCTGCATAATATCTAGAGCAACCACACGAAAGGCTACATATTTCCATGTATGCATCTGCATTCTCATCATATGGTTTCAAATATCAGCAATTTCTTGAACACTCTTCACGTCCTGATGATTTTGTGATATAAACAGCAATCATCTCAATGTGACATCGCACATAAACTTGTCCTAAGATTTTGTCACATATTGTCCGGACGTGGTTGATCAACCGAATACAATGACAGCAACAGCACTCCACATCAGTTCTGGCAAGTCCCTTTTTCCAACAGAAAATGTAGCGTTTGGGCTGTACTTCGTGGAAACACATCAGCTGGACACAAATTGACTTTGTCTGACCAATCAAGGACACAAATCACTGATACTTTTTAATTTTATGTCATCATATGTGAATTTATCCTTTTCATCCTTTCAACGCTGGCTAGATCGACACAGACTGGCGGTGTTGCAAGCAATTGGTTTAAACCCTTGAATGTCATCATTTTTCATTCATCCCTCAACGCAACCCTATCAGGGAACGTGGCAGAATTATTTTGGGTCGACCTGAATTAATTATGCAATTTGCAGAACCC